>CM076975.1:32139722-32194722 GCA_039105355.1 Benthosema pterotum | reverse complement strand
CTAGTCGCGACGGTTTTATAACTGCTGTGACCGTTTGGCACAACAATTACGGCTGTTTTGCATAACAGTCTACCGTTTTGCATATCAGTTGCGACTGTTTTGCATAACTGTCGTGTTTTTTTTGCATAATAGTCAGAGCCGTTTTGCATAACAGTTGAACGTTTTCCCTACTAAACCTAACTATAATCCCTAACCCTAAACATAACCTCAGTAAAACCTATGCCTAAACCTAACCTTAAAGGGGAACTACACCCATTTTCAACATTTTAATGTCATTAATATACCTTAGAGATGTTGCGCGGACATGATAAAAAGGTCCCCCCATTTTGTGTTTCCAAGAAATGGAGGTCTAAAGAAATCCATTAACATGGTGAAATACATCTTGATGACATCATCAAGATGTATTTCACCATGTTAATGGATTACCCGCTATGACATCATCAAGACATCATCAATTTCTTTAGACCTCCATTTCTTGGAAACACAGAATGGGGGGACCTTTTTATCATGTCCACACAACATCTCTAAGGTATATTAATGACATATTAAAATGTTGAAAATGGGTGGAGTTCCCCTTTAACCCTCGGCCATTATGAAAACCGTCGCGACTGTTATGCAAAACAGCCGTGACTGTTAAGCACAACCCTTGCTATTGTTATGCAAAACGGCCGCGGCGCTTATAAAAGCGTTGCGATGGCCGTCGTGGTCCAGGATTGCCTTGGCCCCTCCTGGAGAATAGGTGGCACTAGGACTTTGACAGGGAGGGAAGTGGCGCTGGAGGCCAAGCCAGTTGTTGGCCACGAGTGAAACAAACAGCTTTCAATCCATTTCCCTGGAATCTCCTTCATTTACCATAGCAACCAAAACCAACTCCTTTGCCCTGAAGCAAATCACTCTACACTTCCTGTCAAGCTGGAAGACTTTGCTATAGGATTTGGTCTACCCTAAACACAATCATGGCCCTAATATGTAACCTAAGCATAACCAATAATGGATAAACTAACATAATCAATAAACATGCACGTCTGATGCTGGTGTTTTTTACTGAGCGTGTCCGTTGTGTTCTGGGGGTCCACAGTATTGTCATCCAGGTCTAGGAGCCTTGCGTCACGGGACCGTGCTCACGTGTGTCAAGGACCCTCAACGCCTCCGCACCTCCAAAAATAATCGCCCACCTGAGTCTCATTGAAAAGTGAATTACCGCGGCCTGTCAGTCGCTTTAAGGCGCCTGAAATGACCTTTAAAGATTAATATCAACTCCTTAAACTACTTTGTACTACGGAGGCTGTTCACAGGACCATTTAAGGTTCTAACGATCCATGCTACTTGGTCTGCATTTCTGCACGACAAGAGAAAAAAAATCCAAACCAAAGTACCTACTCAGTCAATGACGGTGGAAGGCAACCATGCATGGCACTGTCCTGCTCATCGGGTAGCAGTTAGCAGTTCAATGTCTTGCGCAAGGTCACCAAACCATGGGAGGAGCCGGCTGTACAGTAGATCGAAACCGGGAACCTTCTGGTTCCCAGATGGCCGGCCTCTCTCGCTCCAGCTCCCGTGAGCAAGCAGCCACTGTGTGCTGCCCTTGGTGTAGTCGTGGACCGCGGGATTAAATAGTTGTGGAGGTAATGAGGAGGTGTGACGGGCCCCTGTCTTAAGCGGGAAGTTTACTTACTTCACGGTCGATGAGCTGTCTCTCGGGGAAGGAAAAGAGGTGTTACAAGGACACGTTGTGAACATCTTGTGGGAAAGGGAGTCTCGTATCGAACAAATGGCTCTAGCAACTGTCTGTGGGTGTGTGTTTGTGTGTGTGCGCGTGCGGTCGGTGGTATTGTACCTTTTCACCTCCCTACAAGAGCAAATCACTTCCTGCTGAATGAGCAGTACATCACACCCGACTGTTTTCGGTGACAGAAAACTCTCCCGTTTTCTCGATCGCCGTTTACCCCCTTTTCTATTTACTAGCGCCTCCTCCTCCTCCTCCTCATTCCCTCTTCCTCCTCCTCCTCTGGCTGACTGACTGTCCCTGCTCTGTACTTTCCCTTCCTTCTCCTCGTTCCCTCTCTATACCCTCACATTTTATTTTCAGCCCCTCTTTGTGGTTGGAAACTGTGAGCTCCACATGGCAGACAGACAGACAGACAGACAGAGAGCAGCACCAGAGTTCATTAGAGGAACCTTGCACAATAACACTGCATAATGGCATTTCCATATCCATGTGTCATGGTTTGTGTGGCTTCTTTTGTCTTTTATGTTACGTGCGAATATGTACAGTAGACCTTACTAGTCTTTGCCTTAACTAACTTTAATAGCATGCTTAAAACTATGACTAAAATTGAAAGCAATGGAAACAGTCACCAGATACAGTAGTTCCAATGTGCCCACATTTTCTGTGCATGACCGTGCTTTCAGGATGCCATTAATCAAGAGGAGTATTATTGTTCTCAGCATCTCGCCCAAGTCTATGCATTACCATTTTAATGGCATTACTCTCCTATTAATCTGCTTAGCACACACACACAGCCACTGATGCAACTTATAAAACTATCAAAGAAGTGCTTTATAAAAAAAAAAAAAAAACAAGGCAATAAAGAGAGAGGCTGCAGTAATTAAAAACAACTCTAATAAAGGAAAACTCATAAACAAGACGAGGACTTAAAAAGAATGGAAATAGTGCAAACACTGCAAACTTGTGTATGACTCAGGCGAGATGCGGCACAGAAAAACAAACACACCAAAACAATGGTTTATACATTGTGCTTTCTAGCTTTGTTATTTGTATAGTGTTTTAGTTATACTCTAGCTGTAGCTGCACCTCTGCGTAAAAATAGTAAATACACATGATTGTTATCAATCAAATCTATGAAAATGTTGAATCTCCAACCGCAGTTTTGTAATATGTAGAGGGGGAGGGTCCCTACTTTGAACTCTTTGTCAGCTATACTGATCCTTCGATGAAAAAACTTTGGAGACCTCTGGATTATAACACACACTTTTTGACAATAGCGAGTTTAAGTTTGTTCCGACGTGCAACGCCACCGGTGAATGACTCTGTGCCAGCGAATGACGCCAGTGCCTGCGTTGGCTGTTTTCTTAACAACTTCCTTGTCGTGTCAACGTCGCAGGGAAGGCGATCTCATACAGCCTATTATCAGGACCAGACTTTACACCAGCGGTGCCCACACTTTTTTGACTTGAGAGCTACTTTCAAAATGAGTGGCTCAACAACATCTACACATCAAAAATGTGATTGTTCCATTACTGAAAATCAATTTCAAGCCCCCCTAGAAAGTTTGGGCTTTGAAATAGTGGTGATGGTGTTACTTACGGTGTGTTTAAGAATAATGCACTTATAATGAAAAATAGAGGGGCGGAATTGGAAGGTTTTCTTGTTTATGCTATTACTGATGTTTGAAAACAGTATTTGAGGTTTGAGTTGACAGCTTGCAATCTTGAGTTTATTTTCTTGCACCCAAAACTAAGTAACTAACGTTTTTGTCCATAATTGGTAACGAGAACTGGCAAAACGTTGGTCAAAATAACAATTATTCTCCATTTTCTAGAGAGTGTAACTCGAGAGTGTAAAATGAAACCATTTGGTTTCGTGTTAGCGCTCTCAAGAGTTACAGATCTATGGGGACTGTTGTGATCAACCTGCGCGGGCTGTGTGATCTACTGGGAGATCACGATCTACCTTTTAGGCAGCCCTGATCTACACAATCACTCTATTTCCTGTATCTTTGTTTCATGCTTACTGTGGTGCTCCTATGACACCTGGAGTTTGTTTGGGATCAATGTCGGTCTATCTAATTACTGTAGCTGGACTTATTACCATGGTGCACAGTCCCTCTACCTTTACCCACCTAAGAAAAACAGATGTATTGGTTTTACTGGAGTGCCCTATGGCTTTGTAATAGGTTTATTCTAGGGCCAGTAATCTACAGTGTCACACTGGACCCACAGTACAGTGTTTAATAGACATGGGTGAACCTTGGCATGGTTGTAATGTGCTCACCTGATAGCCTGTTAGTTCAGGGTCCATGGTATCTTACTGCTCAAATGCCCATTCCAGGGAAAAGGCACTGTCTGTCTGGCACCAATCAATTACACTGCAGCTAAAGCAAATGCAAGTGGATTCTCTGAGACCAGATTTAGGTGCTCATAATCTTGACACGTTTTCAAAGTTTGCCATCTGTTTTTAGTTAGTGAGTTAGTTAGTTAGTTTATTTGTCTCAGTCATTTTTTTCACAACACATGTACAGAAAAATTGACATGTCAAGTACAATTGACCGAAAAGGTGTGGGCTGAAGTTGAAGCTTATTACGCCCACCCAGTAGAAAGGAAACATAACGTGAGAGATAAATACAAATGAATACATTTATAAATAACTAAGGTAACAGAACCAAACTAGGGCAAAAAAGGAAAAGAAACAGAAGCAAATTTCAACAATGGAATTTTTGATATACGCAGGTGTGCTGATTGGCACGCCTATGCATTTACTTTATATAGTGCATATATGTATGTTTCTAATGTTAATTTTATCCCGTGGAACTGTGTCACAGAAGTCAGTGCTAACAAAACCCTTCCCATCTTTTACCCCCCCCCCCCCTCTCTCTCTCTCTCCAGGTGAGTCATTCATATATGGAGACACAGCACACTGCGATTGAACGTATGGATTTGTGAGTAAATGAATCCCCGACAAAGCCTGTGGGGGATGTACAGTATATATATATATATATATATATATATATATATATATATTCGCCGATGTCTGAACATTTTAAACTGTGGTGAAACCTCGGAGTGATTGAGTTGAGATGGGCTAATCAAAAGCATTATTTTCTTTGACATTTTTCAACTGTACATTACTTTCAGAAATGTACAGTTGAAACTACAGGTGAGCAATGATATAGGAAACTTAGGGCCCCATGGGCTATAATTGGCCAAATGCATGGGTACTGCAAGTCCTCAAGTCCTCGATTTCATGCTTACTTGTTGATAAATAGGTAGCAGTAACATGAGAACCCTATAGACTTCTAGTCATTATTATTGCTGTCAAAACACAGGGTTTGATGTATTAAAAGAAAAAAAAAATAGTACGCTGACATTTAGAGAGGAGAGTTGTAACGTTTTCACAGATGTCATTTGCATGAAAAAGCTACATTACCACCAGACCCAACAGTTATTTGTTCTGAATTATCAGTCCTCCTCCCCCTCCCCCTTTTCATTAGGATTAGCCTGGGAATTAACACATTAATGCAGGCGGTGTCTCAGAGCCGGTCATTTGCATGCCCATGGTACAGTACAGTATGTAAATAGTCGGTGCACAAATCAATGCAGCGACTACGGTACAGTGCAGTGCTTCAGTGCGGTGCCAGTTCAAATGCTGCCATTGCAGGTCATATATAACGGCACTCAAACGCCACAGGGGCCTAATCCTCTAAACAGCTTGCATCCTAATCCTATTCAACAATGGCAGAGAGGCACCATCCAGCTTCTTTGTAAACCATGAAGACCGATTTTGGTGCGACATAAAAGACGTGAAGCTTTATTTTTTTTTTTGTCGCCAGCCACATCAAGCTTCTTAAAGGAGTAGTTTTTACCTGCAGTGCTTAATGGTTGGAATGAAACTCAGCAGTTCTGTGAACCCGCGGGGCGGCCGGGGATTCGTTTTCCGAGTGGAATTGTTTGGACATTCAAAAGTTTTGCTCGCTTTTCATCAGCGGATCACGACACTGTGGTAGCAAGTTCAGGGTTTTTGTTGAGTTGTTGCCGGAGTTCTGTGGCTCGACGCTGCTGCTGTACTTTAAACAATCCCAGAATGAACTCTCTGCAACGCTGATGCAGGATAGATGAAGGATAAATGTACAAAGAGGGACTTCTGCAGCGGCCATCATTGCATGTGACACGATAGGAGAGACAGAGAACAAAGTGGACGCGGGTGAAGCTGATCAAAGAGCAGAAACGGGGGGGGAAACTACGCATAATTAGCGCCACCACCACATCACTTCACTTCTCAAATTAATCTAAATCACATTGTTAACTAACAGCATGTGGGTTTTCTAAGAGACTGCGTTCCTTTATTGAAGGAAAATGGGGTTTCAGGCTTTTTTCCTGAAGGAGGCATACAGTATTGTTGAAAACGTCAGAGGAATCCCTTGATCTCGTCAGGCAGGCATAGCACATTATTTTCCTCCCAACAAAATCGTGGAACAAAAAAATAAACCATAAATAACAGTAAATTAAACTAAATTACCATGCAGTGAATGATTGTAGCAGGATGGCAGTGATGAGGAGTGCTGTACTTATTACCAGTGTTGGGAGTAACGCCCTGATGTAAGGGACTACTTTTTACAGTAATTCTTTACATTTTTCCATTCAGTAATGCCATTACAGTAATTTTGTTTCCAGTTAGTAGTTACTGTATTACCCTGCATAATGTTATTAACAATATATATATCACCATGTCATGTAAACTGACATGGTGCACTCAGCCATCATAATGATGATGATTGGTTAACATAGGGTAGCATAGAAGGTACTTTAGGCTCAGGGCGTCAGTATCATATCCTTAGACTTTTAAAGTACTTACTTTCGTAAGTTAGTAACAAATAAATGAATGTGTTACTTTTGACACTGATTTTTTTCACTCACTCACTCACTCACTCACTCACTCACTCACTCACTCACTCACTCACTCACTCACTCACTCACTCACTCACTCACTCACTCACTCACTCACTCACGCTGCATTCATATATGGAATCGGGCAAGTGCATTAGGTAGACTGCGATTTTTAAATTGAAGTTTAAATTGAACCATGACTTGAAAAATGAAATCGTATAGATTTGGTGCAAGCAGCTGATAACGCACACAGTCAGAGAAAGTAGAGAAACAAGCTGTAGTCTGTTAGCATTGTTGTTGTTGTTGTTGTTTGTGATGATTCATGTTCATGTCAATACCAGCGGGGAGGCAGCCAGCCAGCCCCAGCGCTGCAGCATCCCACATCGCAGGCTGTGTTGTTCATTAGCCATTACATCCATATATTGGCCATTTAGTCAAGGTGATTTTATCCACTAGAATTGTCATCGCCTGCATACGTTTGATCGAGTGTGGAACATGGCATATTAGATAAGTACTACATAAATTTAAAACAAGCCTTTGTTGTCAAATCCAACGTGCCCCCCCCCCCCCCCTCCCTCGGGGGTACATTTGATCACAGCACCATCCGTATAATTCCCACATGTAAAACCATGAAACACAGCGAGCCACGCGTTCCCTGTGTGGTCAGGACAAGTTGACACAGAAAAAAAAAAAAACTGAAAGCGTGTTGTTGTCTGTGCAGATGTGATATTTTTAATCATTCATGGAGCAACAGAGCTGACAAACGGACTATATTAAATTCTGTTGAGGACAATGTAGGCTGCCGACAAAAAGGACATAACTGTGTGTGTGTGTGTGTGTGTGTGTGTGTGCGTGTGCGTGTGCGTGCGTGTACCTGTGGCAATAATAAAACCGCCAAGCTAAAGAACTAAAGGACTGCATTAATAGGACAAAGGCAGCATTTAGAAATAAGGACGGGGTTGAGCTAAAAACAGTACAAAAAAGAACTTCATTATCAGCTGCTTAAGGAGGCCAGGATAAAAGAGAAGGACTTCATGGGACAATAATATGCTATTATGGACTCTAATGATGATTCTATGAAAGTCATTACCAATATGGAACCAAGTAAAATGACATAAGCTAAATGCATATATGTACTATTACTTAGAAAGTTATGAAGCCGTATGACTAAAGCTGATTGTTCATTGCCATGATGTTTTAAACGCCAGCATGAGGTCCGAGTTTGGACAACTGTTCATTGCGGACTTTCACTGTTCCATCAGTTCATTCAATTAGAAATCAAGTGCACTGGATGTGATTTCTGCCTCCTCTTAGCATCCATATTCTGGGCGATAATGGGTATGATATAATAGGTGAGCATTGGATGAGAGTAGCAGCTCTTTAATTGTGTTGAACCGTTATTTAACCAGGCACCAAAAAATGTAGAACTAACCGATTCTTCAAATCTCACTAACTCACAATGCAACATGATGCGTTGTTGTGGGCTTATGGATAGGGCTATTTTTGGCAAACAGATTAGGTGAAAGGAGGGGTTGGGGGGCTAGTAAAGACCCCTGGTGAACCCTGGTCAATAAAGAATATTGGGTTTAAGTAGTTAAAGCCTGTGCTGAAGAGCTTACTACAGCTTGGCGTTGGCTCTTCCAATTCAAAGGAGCTTTATTCACGTGAAAACAGACTAGTTGAAAATGGGGGGAAAGTGCAGTATATTACAGTCTTTGAGTGATTTCACTGGCACACCACACTGTCTGTCTCGGCAGGCGATATATGGATTGTCATCACTGATCCAGTCCCCGAAGTTGAAAACAGTGATTACATGCGCCTCAATTGTGAGCGATGTTTTGAGAACTGTAAAACCGAGGTAAACCCAGCCGTTCGACTTTGGCAGTTCACTTATAAACAACAAGGCAGGAACAGTGATGCAGTGATGCAGCTGGTGGTGTCACCCGCCATAGCAGGGGCGGATCTAGGCATGGGCATGGGGGGGCAATCAATGCCCCCCTAAATGCCCAGTCTGCCCCCATCCAAACATGATGGCATGCAAACGACCCAAATTTCAAATGTATTTCGAATTAAACTGCTTATAATTAAAATGATTTGAAACACTACTACTGCTACTAACTGCCATTTTGGCACCACTACTAAACCAACAGCATTTCATCATTGAAAACAGAAAACTCTCTGATTCAGACCTTTAGCTTTATGCATGCTGCGTGTCTGTTGCAACTTCAACAACAGCTGATGTTATTATTGATGCTTTACTTGAATAAAAGTCCTTTAACTGAAAATGGTATGGGTGCGGCTTCATCGCCCGTGGCGTGAAGCGACGCGGGCGATGAAGCCGCCCCCATACCATTTTCTCTTGCCCCTCCAACATGTTCTCTTGCCTCCCCCCCCCAAATGGGACATGTTACATCCGCCCCTGCGCCACAGTCCCCTCTCTCTCTCTATCTCATAAATGATGGTAGCTTCAGACATTACCATATACACTGACGTCTTCCATGTCTTTTTCTCCCGCTCAGACGTCAGACATGCACAAACGCTACTCTGTGTGTTGGTGTGGTGGCTGCTGTCAGTGGCACAGTGCTCTCTTTTCAACAGACCATGTCTTGTGGGTTTTATCCTATAGCGAGGAGGAGACGCATTCACACATAACTCCTTCAACCACAGCTGGATTCCAAATGCAACTTTTTCCTGTGCCAGAAATTGTACAGTAGCACTGTAAGCGCAGCAGTAATTGCTGGCCTCAGCCATGTGAATATCCAACAAAGTGTGTGTGTGTGTGTGTGTGTGTGTGTGTGTGTGTGTGTGTGTGTGTGTGTGTGTGTGTGTGTGTGTGTGTGTGTGTGTGTGTGTGTGTGTGTGTGTGTGTGTGTGTGTGTGTGTGTGTGTGTGTGTGCGCGTGTGTGTGTGTGTGTGTGTGCGCGCGTGTGCGCGCGTGTGCGCGTGCTTGTTGTGTGCTTGTGTCTCTATCCCCAGAATAATCCTCCATTTGACACATGGGATAAATCTTTATTTAGATGATAGGGAGAGGAAGAGGAGCGTAGCTGCAGTTCCTCAATCGGCTGCATTGTAAAGTTAACCAAACGGACCCTGAGTCGGTTGTTGTGTTTCCCTATAGTTTCCCCCAGAATTGCACCTTTCCTGTACTATACTTGGTGTATGCTTGGTGTTTGGTTATACATACCAAAAGTCCATCTGAGTCTGGCCCAAGCGGAGAAAAGAAAAATACACTTAATTATACTGTACTTTTTGAAAGCTTTTGACCGCTTAATTAAACAAATAGGATACAACTGGGCGGGCGGACAACAATTCAGAATAAAATAAAACAATAATGGGTTGCAAGGACGCAAAGACTTTAAAGCAGCCCCTTCATATTGAGACGATTATGCGGACTGCATGGTTTTCAAAATGGTCACTTTATAGCAGGGGTTTTCAACCAGTGGTCCCTGAGAGGGTTCCAGGTGGTCCGCAGCTAAGTTGGTTAACCAGATGTAACTGTTGAGAATGTAAAAATGAAACCAAATGTACCCTTGCGGGTCCATTTGGTTTCATTTTTACGTTCTCAAGAGTTAAAATATTCATCATCTGAATTAGCCCAAGTCTACACAAGATGGACAAAAACAAAAGAAATCTATAGTTTTGGGGTCTGTGGGGCTAAAATGTTCTCAATTGGTGGTCCGTGGCTCAAATGCTGAATAAATGGTGGTCCCTGGAGTCAAAAAGGTTGAAAACCCCTGCTTTATATTATGTTATAGTGTTCTCCTGTGGCCCAACCGTCGGAGATCTCTGCCTACTGATCTGACACATCTGGGGAAAACGATATTATTGTGTGAGCTTGACGCCAATCAATGAAAACCAGAGCCCACTGCTAACAAACAACCGATACAGCACCATGCTCCTTTGAAAAGCCATCCAATTATATCCTGTCCACTGAATTTGGATGTCAGCAGCCATTTCAGTTGTCTGGTAGATGCATGTGACCACCCAGGCCCTGCGATGACCGTGATTCATAATCCCATCACATGACCGTGTCACACACATCAACAACAGTGTATTTCCTAATGTATGGATGGAGAGAGGGTGAAATAATTTTGCGACCAGCAGCCGCGGCCGATGGTCCATTGGTCGTGGCTGGTTGTAAATGAGTCCCGACCGATAGTAACGGTCGGCAAACCCGGCGACAGTCAACTGCAGCCGTTCTTCACCGGTCGCTACTAAACCTACAGTGGCGTGCACAGAGAGAAAATTGAGTTTTGCGGGGTTAAAAACGCATAGAAAACAGCATTTCAGCATCTTTTTGCTCTTTTAAAAAGGGCATGTTGGTCCAGAGAGGGCCACTAGGGGGTGCTCAAACCCCCCTTGACGTCTATGTATGCACGCCTATGTAAACCTAACCCCTAAGCCTAAACATGACCTCAGTAAAACATGTGCCCCGACTGATAGGCTAACCGCCGCGACCGATAGTATACCTGCCGGAACTCATTTACTAACGGTCACGACTCATTTACCACCAGCCACTGGCCGAAGGACCACTGGCCACTGACCAATTGATTTTGCTCCTCCTGTATGGATGTGCTTCGCACCACTATGTTCAGTAAAAAGTTTCAGTTGTGGCGTAATTTAGTTACCGGTAGTTCATGTTGGTGTGCTTCAACATATAGTTGTTATACCAGCTGTAAAGTGTGTTGTTTTTTGGCTGCACTGTTTTAGGAGCTGCTGAGGGCAACCACTCTCGTCCGTACGTAACTACACCACGCGCTGCAGCGCACTTGACCTGTGTGTGTGTGTGTGTGTGTGTGTGTGTGTGTGTGTGTGTGTGTGTGTGTGTGTGTGTGTGTGTGTGTGTGTGTGTGTGTGTGTGTGTGTGTGTGTGTGTGTGTGACTAAAGAGGGTGGAGGTGGGAGCGTTGAGGGGGTGGGGAGTGGTTTCTGTGGCAACCTGACGGGGGTCAGCGTGTCACGCTGTTCCACTGGCGAAGTGTGCTGCCGTATGCAAATGGGGCCTCTGCCAGCCTTCAAACATTAGCATCACTGAGCATTAGCATAACATCAAGTTTTGCCCGCTAGGAAATAAGTGGGGCAAGTGTATGGAAAGGAGAGAGAGAGAGAGAGAGGAGAGAGAGAGGGAGAGAAACGCATGGAATTGTATAAAGTAAATGGGGGAGTTTGAGGAGAAAGAATGGGAGAGCTGTGTGAGACAGGCAGACTAAATTATCACTCCTACAAGATCCTCCCCCATATTAATCAGAGCATCATTCTGCACACATTTATTCTATTCAGAGAGCTACTCTATGCGCTCACATGCGCGCGCGCACACAACGCAACATGCACACACACGCACATGTGTGGTCATTTTGAACAGACAAAACATGTTTAATATATTAAGCCGTGGAGATGCATGCATGCAGAGAAGCAATCATACACTATGTACCTCGCCTGCACGCGTGTGTGTGTTACTGCTGCGTGATTAATCGAAAAAAAAGATTGAGATCTCGATTCAGACAACTATGCAATCTCATTTCTACATTTGAGCCAGAATGATGCGGCACTAGTTTTGCTGTCCAGTCCATTTCAGCTGTACACTTAGGGTTATTGCTTCAAGGGAGAGACACTTTTTGAGAGCCGATTACGTCAAGCACTTTGATGTTGTTCTGTTTAAAGCCACGCTTGGCTCCTGGTGCCACATTTTGAGTGTATGTACAGTATGTTCAGCAACTACAGGCTAAATATTATCATGGAAAAAATGTGTGTCTGTGTGCGCACACTTACAGTATGTACTTGTGAATTTCATATGTATGAACCAGCAGGGCTGTGTTTAGCCAGCCCTACTAGGGTGGGCTGGTAGAATGGCAGGATGGGCAACTCCAAAGTATTTCATATGAACCAGTGGTTTTTGACACCAGGGCCCAATACCAGGATTTGGGAAACAAATCGGTCAAACATACAGATCAAAATGACCATTAATCTTCTACATTCTCTAGTTGTGTAGACTTGGGCTAATTTCACATGATGAATATTTTAACTCTTGAGAGTACACTCAAGAGTTAAAATGTACAATGAAACCAAATGGATCCGAGGGTCCATTTGGATTCATTTTTACACTCTCAAAGAGTTTCATCTGGTTAACCAACTTTCCACTATTTAGCTGGGGACCACCTGGAACTCTCTCAAGGACCACTGGTGGTCCCCGGACCACTGGTTGAAAACCACTGATATTACCTTTCATTGGGTGGGCAGGATGCACGTTTGGGGGGCTCTGCCCACCCCTGCCCCCCTCTAGATCCGGCCCTGTGAACCAGTGTATTTGTAGCCCCTATCAACTTTCCGATTAATCAAAATCTCGCAGAAGTCGCCGTCTAGAACTGCCATTGTTTTTCTCCATCTGCAGCCATCTAAGCTCTATAACCTGTAAATGCTTAGTCAGAGCTTATGAGCCAACTGAAATATAGTTGGACAGCTCATAAATGACAGTGAATGCACTTCCTTGCATCGGGGTACCTTGCACCGACACTAGCATTTAGATTAATGCAAATTCTGATCTAAAGATCAGACTGGAGTATGACAATAATGATGGTTTAATACTGATCTGTGTTTTGAAGTGAATACCTGCTCGGTGCGGCTCAGTGGACCAGAGGTTTTAAATTAGGGGATTATACGCCCCAGTTGAAGCCTAAATTAAAGAAGGCTGTGTGTGCTTTGCTCTGGTACTTTGGCACTCATGATGAGTGTTGAAAGACGAGAAAGCTTATTAGCGATCACATTTTTGTTTAGACTCACAAGTCGGTCTTTAAAACGCTTGGCTGAACTTGGAAGATTTTTCTTTTTTGACAATAATGACTTACCCAAAATAGGGAAGCCAGGGCTTCAGTGGTTGAACTATATTTGATTTTATATAGATACAGTACAGTATGTAGATGTGTAATGAGCCCTCCTACTTTCGAAGTGGCCTTTGAAACGCTGCAGCCTAGTGAAGGCCTATTAAGGTGGAGAAGACGTGCTCAGAGATAGCTGCGTCTTGGTTTTGTAGATCAGAATGTGGCAGAACATCAACAGAGGCATGGTCCCTTGGGGTGTCAGCAGCAGATGGTGCTTCACGTATACAAATATAAGCTGCTCAACAACACGCAGACGATCAAACGCACCCAAAGATGCACACAGTGCAAATGCTAAAGAAGGCAACTAGATGTAGCTGTTGTAGCCTACATAAGGCATGATAAGCACCAGCCGGAAAGGACACTCTGCACTCCTCAGAGTGCAGATCTCCACCATGCCGGGTTAACCATACCATTCCATACAGATGGTCGCGATTGATGGTCCATCGGTCGTGGCTGTTGGTAAATGCGTTGCGCCTGATAGCAACAGTTGCGCCCGTCGGCAAATCCGGTGACCATTTTATCAGTCGGCCATTTAACACTTTCACCGCTTTAGGCACTCTCCTAAAAAAAAAAAAAAAAAAAAAAAAAAAAAAAAAAAAAAAAAAACTTTGGCGCCCCCTGGTGGTCACAAAAACTCGGGAAACATGGGTTAAGCAGAGATGCTGTTAACTTTCAGCCTCGGCCGATTGGCCATCGGCCGCTACTAACCTTAACCCTTTACCCTAAACATAACCTCAGTAAAAGCTATGTCCCTAAACCTAACCTGAACCCCTGACCGATATGATACCTGCCGTGACCGTTTCTTCCATTTTCACATTGCAACTTTTCACCAACATAAAGCCTGCAGTTTCTATAAACTTGGATTCCCCATGGATGATGTCCCTGACAGTGGACAGGTGTGTGAACTGCCCAGAGCCACCCCTTGAGACACAGACAGAGTAGAAATAAATGCAGCGTTTTATCACGAACATTAGTGAGGACCGATTATATGAAGGCAGGTTGAAAAGTGATGAAGTGGTCCTTTAATGCTGACTGGTGTGTTACAGCGCGCTGCATCCACGTCTGTGTACAACAGTGACTGCAGGCTCTATTCATTTTGCAAGCTCCACTCAACCGCAGAAGGAAAACATGCTTGGTTTTCATATTTGAATCCCCAGCAGATCTCGCTCGCTGCCAATCAAATGACTATTCCCTCGCTAAGATGCGTAGGGGGGGAGAAAAAACAAAACAAAACAGGTTGCTCGTCTGTGGTTTTGTGAAGCGGCGCTTTTTATTGTGCTTCATCGCGGGTCCATTTAGTTCCATTTGTACACTCAGTGTCAAATTAACACTGCTGTAGTCTCTACAAGGAATTGGATTTAGTGAGGTTAGTGCTTTGTTGACAGCAACAATTACAGGCGTTATGGTATATCATCGCTGGAGATTATTCAAATCCCAGCCGATCACCTGGCCTGGCGTTGCCGGGGTTATTACTGCGCTGACAACACGTGACAACACGTCAATCAGCATGTTCAGCTTTCAGTATACTCTGCGTCGGTCTGGTAATTGCATGAGTCAATTGGCTTCCTGTCTCTCTCTCTCTCCCTCTCCATCTTTCCTCCACCATGGGGTATTTTCTGTCTCTCTCTTTCTCTCAGCTTATTGAGGTTTAGTAGCGAATAGTGTTGGAGTTCTCGAGACGTTGTTTTGTCTCGAGACGGTCAAGAAATTTCCGCTGTCTTGCTCTTGTTTTTGTCTCGCCTTGTGTTGTGTCTCAACTTGTGTTGGTCTTGTCTCGGTTCTCACCGTTGTCGCACTTCATTAGTCTTGTGGTCTTGTCTTGGTTCAATTTCTTCTTGTTCTCATTGTCGTATCGGGGAGCAAATGTTTTGGGTCTCTTCCGTCACTCGAGCTGAGACCATGCAAAGGAAATGTTCTTTTGTCCTAACCCATTCATAAAGACAGCCGAGCGGTGCACAGTGTTGGATGCATGACGTACATATCGCTAGCAGTCCACAAATGCAGAGAATTTACAAAATAGAATGTATTGGTCTTGACTTGGTCTTGCTACACAGTGGTCTTGGTCTCTGTCTTAAGCTCAACCTCTCTAGATCTTGGTCTCGACCCCGTAGAGGTGCTAGTCTCATCTCGATCTCAACCCCCCACTGGTTGTCTTGGCCTCGTTTTGTTCTTGACCACCCTTGGTCTTGGTCTCGGCCCCATAGGTGCTAGTGCCCCCCCCAAAGAACCGTGGTTGTCTCGGTCTTGTTTTGTTCTCGACCCCCCTAGGTTTTGGTCTCGATTTAGGTGGTCTTTCTTGACTATACAGCACTAGTAGTGAACATTGATGAAAAGGCTCCTTTCTCTCCATTCCCACTGCTCCCCACTGCCTCTCTTTCTGAGCAGCTCTGCTCTGACGTCACCAACAACCACCTCCACCTCCATCTATTGGCACATCATCCACCGTACATCAGGCATGGATGGCCTTATTTCAGGGCCATTGGCTTCATTTCAGGGCCATTATTTGGGCTGTGCTTCCTTCCATCCGGCATGTCCATATCCGGGGCATAATTATTATTCCGCCAACCCTGGCAAACAAACCCACGGACGAATTAGGCTTTTTATAGACGGCCGCACAGTCAGGCTGCAGTAATTAAGTAAAAAGCATGACTTTGATACTGTATGTTCCATGAGTTTGGCAGTCTTGCGGTAGACTCAAATCCAGCATTGTGGACACACAACGTTTTTGTTGTGAGGCTAAAATGTCATCAAATGGTGGTCCGTGGCTCAAATCTTGAGTAGGTCTGCCCGCAATCTTTTTTGGCAAATCAATGATTATTAAGTAAAAACATGACTTTGATACTGTATGTTCCATGAGTTTGGCTGTCTTGCGGTAGACTCATCACATGTGGAAACAACGTGTTCAGTCCAGTCCAGTCCAGTCTCTCCCTGGAAACCCAACAAACACAAACTCACTAAACACGGAGTTCAGGGTGAAGTTCAGCCACTCTGCAGTCCTCTGTAGTCCCCTAGTCCCCCCATAAATGCTCACTGACTCATTCGTTCAGGGTAATCGCACACAAAGGCACAAAAATTGTAGTCTTTAGAGCTCCCTTTGACATTCTCAGACCCCTAAAAGCTTTCCACTTGTCATAACCACCCCCTATAAATATCCCCAGCATGGAACCCAAACCCCCGGCCCCCCTGCCCCCCGCCGCCTGTCTGGCGAACACAGAGCTGGTCTTCTGCCATGCTCCTTGTTCACTGCACAGAATAGGACTAAAAGTACTGTACTGTACATCAGTGGTTTTCAAACCCACACACATTTTAGTCATATATACTGTATATTTAGCTTACGGCGTGAATGTGTGTTTGCGAAGGTTGCATTCCATCTCTCACTCCTATTCCCCATCATGAATTCTAGTTTCTGACGCTAGATTCTAGTTTTGGCTCTACATTCCAGTTTTTGATGCTACATCAACATAGTTTCTGAGGCTAGATCCTGGCCTTTGACGCTAGATTCTAGTTTCTGACACTAGATTCAAGTTTTGTCTCTACATTCTAGTTTTTGTCACTACATTCTAGTTTCTGGGGCTAGATCCTGGCCTTTGATGCTAGATTCTTGTTTCTGATGCTATATTCTAGTTTCTGACACTAGATTCAAGTTTTGTCTCTACATTCTAGTTTTTGTCACTACATTCTAGTTTCTGGGGCTAGATCCTGGCCTTTGATGCTAGATTCTTGTTTCTGATGCTATATTCTAGTTTCTGACACTAGATTCAAGTTTTGTCTCTACATTCTAGTTTTTGTCGCTACATTCTAGTTTCTGGGGCTCGATCCTGGCCTTTGACGCTAGATTCTAGTTTCTGACACTAGATTCTAGTTTTTGACTCTACATTCTAATTTCTGACACTATAGATTCTAAAACCACTGTGGCTGAAAACCACTGCTGTAAACGAGCATGCCCGTGCGCACAGACACACACACACACACATTTTAGTCATATATATTTTAGCTTACGGCATGAATGTGTGTTTTGCGAAGGTTGCATTTCCATCCCACGCTCCTGCTATTCTCCCACCATGCATCAGGCTCAATGTCCTTATATGCAGAACGCCAGAGCGTGGTCTGCACTGCTTTACTCATATTGTCAGGTCAAACGCCTGGTGTTGTAATATACCCCACCGCCATTTATTGCTTCCTTCATAAATCTGCAGCTCATGTTCAGCTGTCACATGCTATTAGCTGGGTTGGAGACTGAAAAATGTAATCCTCCATGAAATAAACATTAATGGAGCAGATGGCTGGGTGTACTCCATACAGCCATGTACCTGTATGCCGTGCACCGCTCTCTACCTAACCGTCACAACTGGAACATTTACATGTTTCCCTATGCTAATCTAGTTTTTCCACCTACATTCACGCTGTGTACAGTATGTGTGTCACTGTGTGTGTGTGTGTGTGTGTGTGTGTGTGTGTGTGTGTGTGTGTGTGTGTGTGTGTGTGTGTGTGTGTGTGTGTGTGTGTGTGTGTGTGTGTGTGTGTGTACGTGTGTACGTGTGTACGTGTGTGTGTGTGTGTGTGTGTGTCAGGAGTGAAATTTTAATCATACTGTATGCAAATCTTAGATGATTTTGATTGACAAATTCACAACTTGCATTGATTAAAAATGAATATCTTTTTTGAGAGGAGTTCCAAATTTCTACTCATGTAATGTGATTTACGTAACATAATGCATCATAATGTAACTAGTGTATCATGATCGTATACACGCTTTCATAACATACTAATTTATTCATCACACTGGTTTTCTTACCATCAGGAGAATCAGGCGTCGTTTGGAATTGGAAAAACAAATCAAATCGTGTGAGATAACCAAAACATTCGCACCTAGTGTGTGTGTGGGAGGCAATGTGTGCAGTATGTTGTGCTTCTGTTCTGTGTGTGCATTTGTGCTGCGGGCAAACAGGGCAGCTTTTGGCTCTGTTATAGTGCGTACTGCATGCATGTCCTTGTGTAGTACTGTACTTCTGTACTACCATGTGTGTCTGCACACGTGCACATGCATGTTTGTGGCCTGTGCACAAGTGTGTGTGCGTGGCACGTGCGTGTGCATGCCTGTGTGTGTGTGTGTTTTATGGGCAATCTTCCTCACCTCTTTAATCTCGCTGCCTCTATTTTGAGCATAATATCATCTTTTTCATTTTTGCTGCTCATTCATACAACAGTGGGTACATAGGGTTTAATGGGTCGACATGCCACATATTGTCACAGGAGCAGCCCCTTCCCCCCCTCTCCCACAGCGGCGCCTCTGACGCCGCGAGGGGAAGAAGAAGGTGAAAAAAAAAGATAATTATTTCGCCACTCACTCGAAATTCATTATGAAAGCGGGATGGAGAGACAGGTAAATGACAGGTAATTGCTTTCCTTAGTCAACACGGCTCTTCCTCCCTGTAGCGGAGAGTGACGGGGGAGAGAGAGAGAGGGAGAGGGAGAGAGGCGAGGTGAGGAAGGGAAAAATGAGTGAGCGAACGGGCGAGAAACAAAGAGAGGGAAGGGAGGAGATTGAGCGTGCAAGTGAGTGACAGAGAGAGAGAGAGAGAGAGAGAGAGAGAGAGAGAGTGACAGACACGGGGAGAGTGAGAGAGAGGGAGGGGGAGAGAGAGAGGTACAAGACGGAAGGCGTAATTTCCATAATGAAAAGGTAATAATTTGTGGACTTAGTGTTGGTTTCACTCTGCTGTCTCCGGGTCATTGTAACGCCTCCCCGCAATGAATGCTAATTCATTAACACCGCTCTGCCCCCCTTCCCGCCCCGCCATACCTCCCCCAGACCTTCGCTCTCACCTCCTCTCTCTCCCTCTCTCTCTCTCTCTCCCTCTCTCCTTCCCTCTCTCTCTCCTTCTCTCTCTCTCTCTCTCTCTCTCTCTCTCTCTCTCTCTCTCTCTCTCTCTCTCTCTCTCTCTCTCTCTCTCTCTCTCTCTCTCTCTCTCTCTCTCCTTCTCTCTCTCTCTCTCTCCTCTCTCTCTCTCTCCTTCTCTCCCTCTCTCTCTCCTTCTCTCTCTCTCTCTCTCTCTCTCTCCCCTCTCTCCTTCCCTCTCTCTCCCTCTCTCTCTCTCTCTCCTTCCCTCTCTCATCCACTTCCTCTTCTTCTTCCTCTAGCTACCGTTAAATCCTTTTATTATCCCCTCCACCCAGTTCCCTCCTTCCTTTTCTCCTTTTTCGCTTCCCACTCTTTTTCATCTCCCCCGTCCCCGTGCTTCTCCTCCTCCTCCTCCCTCTCCCCGGGTCCCCTGGGGGACCCCTGTGTGCTGTTAATGTGGAATATACAAATGAATCACATCCCCCGAAGGATTTCCCCACCAAGGCTGTGGAATATCGTTTCATCCGTGCGCTCTGTGTACAGCCTGCCAGGGCTAACGCTGTATTCCTCTTCTAGCTTGTTCTGTTCCACTGTTCTGCCATCAATAGAATCCCCAGGGGCGGATCTAGGCATGGCCATGGGGGGGCAATGCCCCCCTAAATGCTCAGTCTGCCCCCCACCCAAACACGGTGCCATGCAAAACAACCCAAGATATTTCAATTTAAAGTGCTTATATCTAAAATGATCTGAAACACTACTACTGCTACTAACTAGCTACAGTTGTGTCACCACTAAACCAACAGCATTTCATCATTGAAAACAGAAAACTCTCTGAGTCAGACCTTTAGCTTTATGCATGCTGCGTGTCTGTTGCAACTTCAACAACAACCGATGTTATTGTTGATGCTTTACTTATACATATTAAAAGTCCTGTAACCGAAAATGTTATGGGTGCGACTTAATTGCCCGTGTTGCTTCGCGCCACGGGCGATGACGCCGCCACCTTACCATTTTCTCCTGCCCCCCAATTGGGAAATGTTATATCCACCCCTGAGAAACCCCCATCTCGTATACACACACACACACACGCACGCACGCACGCACGCACACACACACAGACGCGTGTACACACACACACACACACACACACACACACACACACACACACACACGTGTGTACACACACACACACACACACTCATATGTGTACACGATCCCCTCCACGCAGCTCCATAAATGATTTAGGAGCATGCACATCGACTATCTGCCACCTGCCTTGGGCTCTGCTCTGGCCCACCTAGCGGCTGCTGGCCCTGCATGTTAATGCTAACTGGATAGGGACTTGCATGTTAACATGCTCTGGGGACACTTGGCTGGCTGACAGAGTGACAGACAGACAGGGAGTCCAACATCTTCTGTGTGCCGTCCACCAGCTAATGACTGACAGGAACGACCGCTTGGTCCTTCCTATTCTGACTGACAGTGAATGTGCTGCCACACGTTGTTGGTCATGTTGGAATTAATTTGTTGGATTAAAAAAAAAACTCCCAAAAAGAGCTTGCTAGCCATGCAATGTTGATGGCTTTGGGATTAAGCGTAAGAGCAGGAGGGCAAAATCTATTTGTGACCGCGACGGCCGCCACAATGGTTTTCACAACTGTTGTGACCGTTTTGCATAGCAGTCACAACTGTTTTGCATAACAGTCAGCTGTTTTGCATAACAGCCGTGGCTGTTCGGTTTTAGCAAATTATTAATATCTTGATGTCATATACAAATATTTTATTTCGAATAATATAGCAAAAAATATAAATCTATATAGATCTGCTAGTCGTAGATCAGCTATTTCTTATATGACGGTAGTATGCAACGTGAAATATACTGACCCTCTCCATCTTCATAGTTGCCCACTAATGTTATAGTCAGAACATTTCTCAGACTTACAACACATCTCGCAGGGAAAGAGATAATAAGAGAGCTTTTCAACAGGAAGCCAACTATCAGGAGACTTAACTATTTCATGTCATTTGAACACTGATCCCTGCCAGTCCCAACGTGGGACAGACAGTGTCTCAATTATATGTGATGCTTGAAAACTAGTTCAAATGAGGGGCTGTCCCACGTAAAAGGGGACATGTCCCCCCAGATGTCCCCTTTTGCGCGGGACAGTCCCTCAAAACAGACTGGATTACAGTCTGTTTTTTGACTAACCGGAAGCTGAAAATCCCAGAGCTTTTCTTGGCATAGAGGGGCGGGTCTTACTAGCGCTGGGAAGGGGACGCTGGCTCCCTATTGGCTTACCAAGCCGTGTTGCCCCGCCTCCCCGTGGGTAGAGATGAGAGGCATTGCATCTCAGCTTAGACAGCCAAGTGCGCTAATGTGGTAATTGAAATTCATTGAATGTGGATGGTCAGTCTCCCCCTATTAATTTTTGTTTCCAACTCACTTGGTTTTCTAAATAGACTTCATTCTTTTTCAATATAAAAAAACACGTGCTGGAGGAATATTAATGTCTGACTTCGTCGTCTCGCAGCCAATTTCAAGAGGGGGCTGAATACATTGCAGGTTTCAGAGGAGGAAGGACCACTTCTGAATATTAATTGGTGTTTTTCTTAATCAAGCAGACATAATTTCGGAGAGATTGATCTATTTGCATCAGAATCATCCATTTGGAATGATGAATGGGGCTGTGGTAATGCGCGCTCACTCAAAACAACATGACGTTATTCTTTTTTTTTCCCTCCCTGCCAACTATAATGCGGCAACTAATCTTCATCTCACGGAGCAACAACAATTGTCTTGCGTTATTAAGATAGAAAACCCGTGGAGATTAAAAAAAGCCTTGTGCTCATAATGCAACCATAAAAGTGTCAGAATGTGCAAATGTAAAAATTACGTGGAAAAAGGCTTTGCAACACCTTGCGCTCCAAAGCGGCTGCCTGCAGGACATTTCCTCTGTGTGATTTATGAGGGTATGGGGAAAGCAGAGAACGTATCGGCACACAGTCTCCACAGATTGCACAAAACTTGATTAAAGCTAAACAACGACGTTTCGAACGAACCAGGTACAAAAAAAAATTAACTAGGTTATACTGAGTTGGTGCATAACTTTATACAGTATGCTGTCCCCCATAATCAATCCGATAATTACAATAGACCTTTCAGTAAACCCCTCCCCAAACTGCTATGGACATAACAGGTCCAATCACAGCTAAGCATAACATGTGATAGACAAACCTCTCCACCAATAGCTTTCCTATATGATAAACATTGTTTTAAAAAGTAAATGTCACACACACACATTTTGCCACATCAGGTCTTGTTGATGGATTTGGACGAGAGCTTGAAGGTCTGGTTCCAAAAATGAACCAGTATTTAATGTGTAATGTCCACTGTATTTGCATTGGAATGAATGACACTGCATGGGGAGAGGGCGGGGCTTACTGAAAGGTCTATTGATGCCAATTCAGGCAGTAAGGACAGGATTTTACTGTAAACATTTATAATAAATCAAAATAAAGGGAACGGTGGTGCAACTTTATACCACGTGGGAGTCCCCCGGGTGTCCCCGCAACACCCAGCCCACCAGGACACGGCCAGGGGAGCAGCATGGTTCCGTCATGTGGCCAGTAAATCGGTAAATGACAGAGTTACGGTGTGGGGGGTCCCCAGGGGGTCCCTGGAACAACCAGATCCCCAGGAACACGCTCAGAGGGGGCGCGCCGGCCCAGTTTCCATATCCGAGTTACAGTGTCGCAAACATCACTGCCAGTAGATGAAGCATCGGTTCACTGAGATTCAGGCATGCACTCAGTAACAAAACAAACAAAAATGCTGCTTTAATGTATCCATCTCTGAGAGTGCACAAATAATAACTACGTGCACACATTCCGAGTTAGATGTACAGTATATATAATGTATGCTAGGTGAGCATGTGGTACTCCTGTATGTGCATAGCTGTGTAACAGGATTAAGACAGCTGGCCTGTGAGTATCTCTGCCCGCTATCTCCCACCGGCGACACAGCGTGTGTCTCAGAGCCGAGGAGGCTGTCAGTGGGTGGGCGACACATCCTCCTGCAACTGCAGGGGGACTTGATGGAGTCTGGCAACCGCTACAAATAGGCCACGGCCAGCTCCCTTTCTGCTATACGCACCTCCCCTCCCTCCCTACCTCCCCTCCCTCCCCCTCTCCCCTCCACTCCACTGTCTGGGCTTGTCATTACTAAACGGAGGAACAAAGAGGAAGAGCGGAGCAGAGGGATTGCTTCGGTAGCGTTTTGGGAGAGAATTATACAGTACATGTCGCTGGTATGTTACGGGTTGTTCCTGCCTGCGTTGAGGTGTGATTTATTTAGGTTAGCAAGCAGTGTGCTAACACGGTAGACCTGCTTGAGTTAATGGGTACGAGCAGTGATGAAGGAAGTGCAGTATGAATGCATAAGAAATGTGGGGGAATAATAAAGATCTGGAAAACGAGCCAAATGCAAGCGTGTGCGGCGCTAACCTAATTTGTGAATGAAGCAAATTCTGAAAGCAAACGATGTATAAATGAGAAAAACAAAACAATTCTCCTTTCCAGACTCCACCATATATCATTTCCGATGGGGCAGAAACCTTGGTATTTCCATATTTCAACTTTCAACTGCCCTGATACGTCGTAAAACGTAAAATAGCCAATGTGCAAGCTCACAACAAAACTCTCAATGTGACATGTTGATATACTGTAAGTTTTGGGCATAACAACGGCATCGATTTGGCCCAACAGCATGTGCACACACACACACACACACACACACACACACACACACACACACACACACACACACACACACACACACACACACACACACTACACGGCGTGTACTGTAGTGCGTAGGTCCATGTACTGTAAGCCATTGCTGCAAATCCCCACTGATTGATGCGGGTGATGAATGTGATGGACTGTACGTGTCATGTGGTCCTGAGTGGATAGGCGTGACCACTAATGCACACTCAAGACGCCACCTCATCAAGACCGTGTCTCTGTCAAATCGACTCGGCTTTTACAACGGCTTGTCTCTGACACACCGCCGCGAGTGGAGGACTAAAGGCACGCGTTCCCCAGGAGTGATGGACCAGTTCATCTTTCTGACTGTCTCTCGTGTATCTTAACATGTCCGCTCACGAGGGTGTGTGTGTGTGTACTGTGATAGCGGTGCGAGAGAGAGAGAGAGAGAGAGTGAGAGAGCGTGCGAGAGAGAGAGAGAGAGAGAGGTGCACTGATTGATTCTCAACCCTCTTTATTTTCCAAGGATCCATATAGTCTGGTATGCATTAGGGCCGTGGACGCCCATTCTTTTTTTTATTGCGTGAATATAAAGATGCGCCACCGTGATTCCCTTTCCGTCGTAAAACATGACCAACACACAGTGGTTGTGGTTATCAAACAGGCGGTCTGGGGATCTCCCGGGGGAACACTGAGGGTAGTTCCAGAAGGTCCCAACCAGCTAAAGAGCATGCAAGATAAAAGCGTTTTTTTTTTTTTTTTTTATCCAGATATCATCAAAGTCTGCAAAAGTCTGCAGGTCTGCTTGCACAAGTTAAGGGATCGGTTTATGGTCGTCACTCAAAGTACTCCGATTGTCCACTTTAGGTGATGACGTAATGCCTATAAGTATCTCCTAAGAGATCTCTCTAAGTAAAAAAAAAAGACCATTAATCTTCTACATTCTCTAGTTGTGTAGACTTGGGCTAATTCAGACGATGAAACCAAATGGACTAGCAAGGGTCCATTTGAATTCACTTTTATGCTCTAAAAGAGTTACATCTGGTTAAAGGGGAACTCTAATGTCATTAGTATACCCTAGAGGTGCTGGGTGGACATGATAAATAAAGTTCCCCCATTCTGTGTTCCCAAGAAATGGAGGACCACTAACATGGTGAAACATCTTGATGACATCATCAAGATGTATTTTCACCATGTTAATGGATTTCTTTAGACGCTTCTTTTTTCTGAGTTGTTAGGGAAATTTTTACATTTAGCTATATGTTTTCTCTTTCTGTTAGTACAATGTGTGTTGTTTCAGGATTAACAAGTGTTTCTTTGTGACATATCAGGTGGTTTCTCACTATCTAGTCCAGTTTCTACCGGTTTGTGCCTCCGCTCTACTGGCACGTGAAGGTTCTCAAGGTTAGGGACTGACCCACGCCTCTGGGTCTGCCTTGTATCTGACTGACATGCAAGCAGCCATATGCAAACCTGTGTTAATATCACACCAGTGTATCCCCCTCCCCATTTGGGCTGTCTTTCTCTCTCTCAGAAGTTATATTGACTACTGTTTTCTTGATTTTCTTTATGCGTCTTGTAACTGTCGCCCGAGGCAGTCGCAACATGCATCACTTATCGTGCACGATATTTTAATAGATAATTCTGCTTAATAAATACCACCTAAGACCAGACAAATTCTCCTTCTCATCGTGTGTAATAGAAGTGCATATTTTCCCTATCAGAGTGTACAAATGGAACCAAATGAACCCGTTGAAAATGGGTGGAATTCCCCTTTAACCAACTTTTCCATCATTTCGCCATTTGGGGACCACCTGGAATCCTTTTCACGGACCACTGGTGGTCCCTGGACCACTGGTTGAAAACCCCTTCCGTACAGTAAAGGATTCACAGGTTGGACGGTGCGCCTCCTGGCCATGTCCCCTGGGAACACACACAGGAGGACGTGTTTGCACGCAGCACAGCACAGCCACATTAGTATTCTATCTCCTTCATATGGGTTAATTCAATTAGCTACCCTGTGATTCAATTAGATCTGCGTGATATCAAGATATTATTTGGGGCTGTATCTGAGTGGGTAGGGAAAAAAAAGCCGCCTGGGAATCGGAAAGGTCACCCGTTCGTACCCTCGTTGGCTCCTCCAATCTTATACCAAGTGCCCTTGAGCATGACACTTAAACCTGCCATCTAGCCCCTGGAGACCGCAACAGTGTTTGCTACAAAACAGGGGTTTTCAACAGGTGGTCCGGGGACCACCAGTGGTCCGTGAGAAGGTTCCTGGTGGTGCCCCCAGGCTAAATGATGGAAAGTCGGTTAACCAGATGTAACTCTTGAGAATGTAAAAATGAAACCAAATGGACCCTTGCGGGGTCCATTTGGTTTCATCTTTACACTCTCAAAAGTTAAAATATTCATCATCTGAATTAGCACCACTTAATTAAGAAGTTGACACTGTTTTGTTGGCAAAATACAGCCTGGAATTGTGGACAAAATCAAAATAATTCTTTAATTTTAGGTCTTCTTTAATTTCAGGGGTGAAAATGTCATCAAATGGTGGTCCGTGGCTCAAATGCTGAATAAATGGTGGTCCCTGGAGTCAAAAAATTTGAAAGCCCCTGCTATAAGAGGGATGTTATAGTAAGGCTATAGTTCCTGTAGCTTTTCCTGCTTTTCTGTAACTTTTTAAAAAATAACAATATAAAAATACTGTGGTGTTTTTCTCCTCTCGAAGTAAAAGAGAAAAACTGAACCACAGTGTTGCCAACTTGGTGCATTTGTCGCTGCGTTTAGCTTTTTTCCAGCCCACCTAGCGCCAAAATTAGTGGAAAAACTCCTGGCAGAAAATCTAGTGCTTTTTCTGATGGTGAGTTGGGGCGAAATTGGTTGATAGGCGACAGTTGACCATTGGTAGTAACCAAATGGACCCTTATACTGTAGATCTGTAACTCTTGAGCTCTCAAGAGTTAAATTATATCAAACATCTGACTTACCTCATTTTCAATAATCTACACATTTAGAAAATGTAGAAGAATTGCAACATTTTGCCAGTTACTGTATCTCTCCTAAATTAGTCAGAGAGACTAAACTCAATATCAAATGGTGGTCTCTGGCTAAAATGCAGAATAAATAGTCGGCCCTGGTATGAAAATGGTAGAAAAAACACTGCTCTAGCGTATCCTATTGCATTCTCAAAGTGCCGCTAGTGCATTTTTGATTTTGGCAGTTGGCAACACCGGTAGCTTTTCCTGCTTTTTCTGTAGCTGTTAAAAAAAATGTCTTTAAAATACTATGGCATTTTTTCCTCATTTCAAACTAAAGGAGAAAAGGTTTTCTTTGTGATAGCGATAAATACCATCTATGTTATGTTACTGCCCCATCTGACCACCTGAGCCTGTTGGTTGCCAAGTTGTCAGATGGGTGGACTGGCTGTGAATGCCTTCAAGATGTTCAGTTGGGCTCTGATCCAGCAAAAGGTTGGTATCCACTGATTTAGGCATTATCAGGCGCTCTTATCCAGACTAGAGCAACTTAAAGTGTGAGCCCTATAATGCAGGGGTTTTCAACAGGTGGTCCGGGGACCACCAGTGGTCCTTGAGAGGGCTCCAGGTGGTCCCCAGCTAAGTTGGTTAACCAGATGTAACTCTTGAGAGTGTAAAAATGAAACCAAATGGACCCTTGCGGGTCCATTTGGTTTCATTTTTACACTCTCAAGAGTTAAAATATTCATCATCTGAATTAGCCATTTTGCAATGTATGTTTTGCTTGTTTTGATTCCCAAATCCAGCCTGGAATTGTGGGCAAAAGCAAAATAAATCTTTAGATTTGGGGTCTGTGTTACACAGAAATGTGAGTATTTAAGTCAGCGGTTCATAACGTGGGCTCAAATAATAGTGGACCCTTATAGGTCCATTTGGTTCCACTTCTACTCTCTCTCTTAGTGAGACGAACACTCAGGATTTTAAAGTGGAGATTGGAGAAGGAAAAATCTAATCAAGTCAAATGGAGGTCTGTTGGCCTAATGCATATCAAACTGGGGGTCCTTGAAATCGAAAAGGTCGAGAATCACTGAATTAAATAGCATTCCGTAACATTTGCGCTCGAGATAAAGCTTCGTGCTGGCACATATTATTAAGAGATTCTACTGCATATAGACGCAAATTCAGATGGAGGTGCACGTGCACGTACGCACACAAACACACACACGCACACGTGCGCGCGCGCGCACACACACACACACACACACACACACACACACACACACGCACGCGCGCACACACACACACACACACACACACACACACACAGAGTGGAGGACATTCTTCATCGTTGCACTCATTAGCAGTCCTAATCCCAGTCACTGTCATCGAGGGGCAAACTAATTGTTTTGTTTTCTGCTTTGCAAATGGTTGATAAGCACGCCACTATGAGGGTTGGACTTAATGGTACTTTTATGACCACTAAACTGCCAATTAACATGTGCGTGCGGAGATAACAGAGACAGAGTGGCGCAAGGAGTTTACGCGTAACTTATACTGTCGGCCATACGCCGATGTCACACACACACACTAGAGAATATCTTAGTATGCACAAGCTCACGCTGCATTTTGAGTTTGTGACGGCACATTTTTGGCATGCGGTTGTGACACAAACTATGAGTATACTGGACGCGACGCTACAGGCATATTTTCATTTATGAGAAAACGGGGACTGACAAATTACATAATTTGCGAAAGAAGGCATCAACCACCACATCAGGAGCAATTCGAGGTTCAGTGTCCTACCCAAGGACACTTTGACATGTAGAAAGACGACACGGTGGCACATACCCGAAGCGGGTTTGGTGAAAGGGAATTTCTGTGTGGAGTTTGCATGTTCTCCTTGTGTCCCCTAGATACCCTCACAACCAGGGAAACTCCCCACTGTCAGGTGAAAAGAGAGCAGCTTGGCGAAGGGTGTATAGAGCCCAGGATCACATTATGAATTGGCGACAAATGGGTTTAAAAATCATGGGATAAAAATTATTAAACAAGAAAGCAGTTGGGATTCGAACGACCGACCCACGACTGATCACTGGAGGACCTGCTCCACCTCCTGAGCCACGGTCGTCCCATGCATGACATAGCACAGGCTCTGTACTTATGGTTCCTTTTTTTTCTATAATTGCAGTTTTGCAGAGTACGTGTTCTTAAAATAACCCGGCTGTGTTTGTGTGACAGGTCACATTATAACCCATAATGCGTGTAGGGTAGGAGAACAACAATAATGGCCACTATGCAGTTGTTTTACCCCTTCAGCATTTATGTTGGAATTGCAAGGGAAAGTATACCCTATAGATTTTGTTCCACAACGCACCAGCCCCACCGCCATCAAGTGCACTGCACATCAGGCTTTAGTGCGCGGAGCGGAGCCGGAGCGAGCGGTCAGGACAGTTTTATGTAACTTGTTTTGTTTGGAACGAGGGATGAGGAGGACGGCGATGCTGGCAGGGCTCTCACACACACACACACACACACACACACACACACACACACACACACACACACACACACACACACACACACACACACACACACACACACACACACACACACACACACACACACACACACTTTTTGTCCCTCTGCAAGGCAGGCAGAGACACAATTTCCAGGTCACTTCTTCTTTGCGCGCGTGTGTGTGACTGAGCGTGCGTGTGACTGAGCGTGCACGCGCGTGTTCATACTTCATAGTGTGCATGACACAGAGAAAGGGAGTGAGAGACGGAATGGGAGGAGGGAGAGAGAGAGAGAGAGTGAGAAAGAGGAGGGTTTACATTGTTTTCTCCTTGGCCACTGGGGCGTGAATAAATATTCCACTTGCTACAGTAAGTGGAAGAGACAGAAGTTGTCTGAGTGTAACTGCTCCTTCTCCTCTCTGATGTCCTCTCCTCTCGTTGTACAGTGTAAAAATAGTGTTTCCTTAAGCTAGGGTCAACATAGGTAGTATGTTTGTTTCTGCAGCGGTATTATGTTTACTTAGACGAGAGAGAAAAGCATGACATGTTAGATGAGCCGTGTTTCAAAATGTACAGGTGAATTAATCGCCAGAAGTGCTATAGGGCTATTCAGTCAAGTGGTACCGGCTCTATCTTCAATTCTTAAACGTAAACTGACGTTTGCCAGAACATTTGGAAGTACATTTTTACTGCTTGCTTTTTTTTTTGCTCCATCTGTCCTTGAGGATACAGCGAAATAAACAATGTTAGTGCCACACTAAATTACAAGAGACATCAGCTTTTTTTTTTACTTACTTACTTACCGGTATGCTAATTCGGAGGTTCCAGCATGTAACAGCAGACAGGATTCTCTGCTGAGTGGAATGCAGAGTAGATGCAGGGTGGGTAAGTGTAGTGTGTAGTACTGTATGAAGACAGACTTTAACAATGGCTGCCACCCAGCGCGGTATGGACCAGCACGGGTCTCAGACGCCAAGGGATTTCCATTATTCATTAACACATTTTGTCCAGTCTAGATTTCTAACATAATATTATTTGCACCACGTTTTCACGATTTTTCAAAAATAGCAGAGATACAAGCTCATAGCGCGCCACTCGGTGGCGCGCTATGAGCTTGTAGATCTGCTATTTTTCAACAGTTAAAACATAATGCGTAGAACACCAAAACGCGTTCAGTACACTTAGGGATTTCCATTATTCATTAAAGGAACCCCCACACACAATTACAACACAATAGGAAGTGATAATGGAAAATGGAATGGAAATAATCTCAAAAGCAGGGGCAGGAGAATAAACAGATTTAGGGCCGGGATGGATGTTTGTGGAGAGCACAAATAAAAGTACACACAGCCTCTTCTTTCATGAGCAGGTTTGTCTGCGGCACTGGGAGAAACAACCCACGTTTATGGTATAGTCTGACGTAGTTAGATGATGATGAGACGGCTCCTATCTGGGGACATCTAAATTCAGTGAAGTTAATAAAGCAGGTAACCAAGAATTCTGATATAATTCTGAGCTAATTCAATAAGTGAAGACGGTGTGCGTTTGGTTGCCAGCACCTACGCACCTGTCCTTGTCGGTGTACACAAGGCCTTTTTTATACAATTGTGATGTGAACGATTCTGAGGGTGAGTCATTGGGGAAAGACTGACTGTTTAGGTGAGGAGAAAAACTGAAAAATGAGTTAAAGGCATATGGTCGTGTGCATGTGCAGATCATGGTACCGCGGGGACCCTCCAGTCCCCACCCAGTAGCATGATCTGTACATGCACACGCTCTACAGTGAGAGAAAGTACAACGTGCAAACAACAACTACACAAAGGTCCACACCCACTCGATCCTGATTGGAGGAAGACCTCCTCTCATCCTGATTGAACACAAGGCTTTTCTCCCAAAGCCCAATCTGAAACTAGGGTTTATTGACCCCTGGGACTCACTGGGCGCAGGGAGCAACTCCTTATATGGTCACCTCACTCTATAGTAGGGAGGATTAGCCAAAAAAAGAAGACAAAAATAACAGTATTTGAATTAAGTGAAATCACTTACTATACCTTTAATAGCACAGTCTTTGAGTCGATTCTTCACATACTAGCTCATGTCTGAGATAAATATCAGAGATGAATATGAAATAAATGCTTAAACATGTAGCGAGGTTCACAGAAGTGAACCTTTTGAGCCTCAGGTTTTCTCAACTCACTGTTTTCTGCAAAACATTATTTTATAAGCCAATATCTCAAAGACTGGTGGGTCAAACTGAACAACCAACCAATATGTCAAATTGCAGCCATGATATCCTGCTTTCACGACATGACATGATAAAACACAAATAAAAAATTCCTCAGGGACTCAACTTCGGTCGTGCTGGGTCACAATTATTTTGAGATAAAAATAAATCACTGCATTGAGGAACCGGTGCAAAGACTTGCTTCTACTTTGATGCTCACACACACACACACACACACACACACACACACACACACACACACACACACACACACACACACACACACACACACACACACACACACACACACACACACTGCAGAGTGTACAGATATAGATTTCATTACACACCTAAAGTGTTTTAATGGTTGAACGGTTCTATAGCTCCGACAGTTTGGAGCGGTAATTATCTCTGCCTGGCTGCTTCCCAACTGGACCAATGCAACATTATTATTCTATTATATTGACGGTTACTCGCCAATATATCGGAGACAACCAAAGGAAGGCTCTCTGTCAGGTAGGGCTGTGGCAATTAACTGAAGATATGTCGTAAATATCCTTTCGGACCTATAGCTTCGTATTGATCATGAGGGTTTATCGACTAATCGAGAAGCAATGAGCTCGCTCGTCGCTTCCTCTCGTGTCTTAAGGGATGCAGACTTTAGTTCCAACATTATTATTGGTCTGACAGTCATTACTGGGGTTGGAACTAACGATTATTTTTGTATTCGATTTATCGGCCGGTTATTTAAGCGATGTATCGATTAATTGGATTATGACTCTTATTTAGCTAATCAGCGAGCTAATTATCACCCAAATTCAAGATTTTCCTGGGAGAAAAAGAAGGTCCCAAAAGAAGGTCCTAAATAAAATTATCATGGTGAAAAACAAGTTGATGTCATCAAGCTGTGTTTCACCATGCTAATGTTTTTTCACTATTACCGGTAATTAATGACAGTAAAACATTGAAAATGAGTGGAATTTGTTAGACTAAACACTGGAAAAACTATGTTTAAGTGGGAAAACAGGTAAAAACCTCAGAGGTTAGTTGACGGACCGATTAATCGATTACTAAAATAGTTGATGACTAATAATGAATGAATAATCGATTCGATTGCGATTAATCGTAGCAGCCCTATAGTTATTAGAATGACAACCTACCTCAAACCATAACACTGACCGCAAGCACAGTAGCAGCACATGTTTGACTGCTAGTCTGACCGTTCCCGCATGTCAGACTAACACTCCCTCTGCATTATACCATGGGAAACCCGACTCATGACCAGTTTCAGTTATAGTCATGTCTATAAAATATCAGTTAGTTGCAGGCGTCTGAAAAGTTTTAGTTTTGTCTAGTTTTGGTTGACTAAATATAGTTTAATAAATAGATGTATATGCAGTTTATTTTGTCAACAAACAAATACATTTTGGCAGGCCATGGTGGTATAATGGCTAATTTTACACTTCGTTGCACACCGAAAATAGCCATCTTATGAGATCACAATGCATGGCGCTGATATTTTCAGAAGTCAAATCAATAAATGAAAGAAAAAACAGTATAATATTGGAAATGTGACCAAATTGATTAGTCGATTAACCTTAAGCCCTGTATGACTGTGGCTCAGGATATCTGTGGGTCAGCGGTTAGAATCCTCTTGTCGACATGTCAAAGTGAGCTTACGCAAGACACTTAAAGGGGCTTTTCATGGTTTCTGCAACCATCATCAGTGTATGAATGTGTGTGTGAATGGGTGAATGTGATGCATGTTAACGCACCTTGGATAAAGGTGCTATATAAACGCAATTACCTTTTATTATACTTAGCGTGCAAACATAGTCGATCAAATTACTTGTAGAAGCAAACACATTGTGAAATTGTTTGGAGGTCATAGCGCCTGCCTTACTCCTCTCAATATGTGGTTCTAAAGCTGTGTCTGAAGGTAGGCCTTCTGCAAAGACCTGAGGTAGAGGTTGGAGATCCAGACGGAGCAGATCCCCTGGGCTGAGGATGAGAGCCTCTCTCTCTCTCTCAGGCCTCCTCTGACCTTCTCTTTTTGTTTCACTCACCTCCTCGCTCCCCGTCTCGCTTCTCGCTTTAAATTCCACCTTGATATGGATCCAGGGGTGTTCAGTGGTGTTTTGTTTCTCATTCCACGTACCTAATGCCAAAGTCAGGTCCAAAAGTCAAAACTTTTAACAGCAAGTATCACACAAAGGGGAACGGACGGCTCCCATCAGAATAGCCAGTACACGTGAACAGAATAAGTGCACATTTCTGTGAAGTGTAGCTCAGTGGTTTTCTACCAGTGGTCCGGTGGGCCACCAGTGGTCGTTGAGAGGGTTCCAGGTGGTCCCCAGCTAAGTTCGTTAATCAGATGAAAAGTTGGGTAACCATGTTAAGTTAACTCTTTGAATGAAACCAAAAGAACCCTTGCTGGTCCATTTGATTTCATGTTGGTGTAGCTCATTTGGCCTGGATCTGACTCAGAGTTTTCTGGGGTTTTTTTTAATGATGAAATGTTGTTGGTAGTGAGACAATTGTAGTTAGTAGCATAGTGTTTCAAATCATTTAAAATGTAAGCACTTTAATTTGAAATATCTTTGAAATTTGGGTTGTTTACAAGCCATCATGTTGGGTGGGGCAGTCAGGGCATTTAGGGGGGCATTGTACCCCCCCACCCATGCCTAGATCCAACCCTGGGGTCAATTCATTGAACGATTGAACGGTGTTGCGTATTGTGGAGCTGTTCCGCCGTGGCCCGATAACAGTGAAGGTTGCACGGAGCGTCGCCACGGTTGCATAATAAAAGACGTCTTCCTCGCTCGACGCCACATAACCCTTCAACCTTCATCGTAATTGCACATAAAGCCCCACTAAGTGCCAGGGAAAGAGCTCCTATACTACGTGAGGATGACGAGGCGGCGGCGTACTCTGCAGGGATAACAATCTCCGGCAGTATTTTAGCACGGCAGACATCCTGCACATCCTGTCGACACGACGCGTTGTTAGCAAACAACACCGCGCTACAACTACCACTTCCTCCTCACCAACCATCACCCCAACCCGCCCCCCTCGCCCCCTCCCCCAACGGACCCCCTCCCCTTTGTTCAGGTGCGGCGTCTCCTGGCCTCTGCTCTCATGTTTAAGCACCCATGAAACATTAATGCTAAAAGGAGCCGCAACCTTCGTGGGAGCAGATGTGGCATGTTTGTCAAATGACCTACTTCTGTCGCGATTATGAATTAAAGTTGTATGACGGCGGCTGGGACGTCTAATGAATGATACATGGGGCCAGGCGCTGGAAGAAGGCAGTGCTTAAGGGGTGTGTGCTTTGTGCGCGAGGGCATTGGAAGGCAAAGCCAGGCTTTCTGTGTTTGTTGTGTATGATTGCGGAGTGCCTACTGCCTGACTGGGTTCTGTGCAGTTTGCGCATGTGCATGTTTTATGAGCTTGCGTGACTGACTGCATGCGTATGTGTACGTGTGTTTGTGTGGGAGTGTATGTGTGTAAACAAAGATATGCATTGATGACCACACAAACAGACAGATGTTATTATAATTCCACATAGACTCACATAGAAGACGTGCATGCACAGCACAAGATAATGCAAATTGAAAACGTTTGTGTGTGTGCGCGCTCACCCCTATGTGTGCACACGCACTCACTGACTCACTCATACATACACATACATGCAAAAACAGACAGTAGCTGATCATCCAGCTTGTAACCCTAATGCACTAATGGCCCTTTAATTGGTTGAGTGTTTGCAGGAAAGTAGTGGTAGACAGATGTTATCTGGACCTCTCTCTGTGGGAGGCTCTGCTCCGGGACTCTAAAACGCTCCATACATATGGAGTGGGTGTGTGTGCACGTGCATGGGCGTCTGTGTGTGTGTGTGTGTGTGTGTGCGTGTGCGTGTGCGTGTGCGTGTGCGTGTGCGTGTGCGTGTGCGTGTGTGTGTGTGCGTGTGCGCGTGCGTGTACCTACCATATGCGAATGTCACTTTAGCCCCCACCCCACCCCCCACACACACATCAGGGCCGGATCTAGGTGTGGGCATGGGGGGCAGTGCCCCCTAAATACGCTGACTGCCTCACCAAACATGAGGACTTGCAAAACAACCCAGATTTCAAAGATATTTTAAATTAAACACTTCTACTGCTACTAACCAACTACAATAATTGTGGTCCTACTAAACCACCAGCATTTCATCATTGAAAACAGAAAACTCTCTGACTCAGACCTTTAGCTTCATGCATACTGCGTGCTAATCTTGGGCGGTATTGATTTTTTAATATCGGTATTGATTACCGGTATTGACCACTAGATGGCAATGGCGTTCAATCAGAGTCGGACACGTTCCACCAGTCACCTAGTTCTCAGAATTGCGACATTGAGGGGTCAGAAACTGAGCACTCTGCTGTCCAAGCAGCCTCTGCTGTCCAAGCAGCCTAAATAGGGGAAAACTGGAGTTGGAAGTACATTGTTTCCAAAAAGCCTAGCCCAAATAAGGACTATTTTAGGCATGTGTGTAACATGAAAATTGTTTGTATAGTTACAATTGTGTCAAGCAAGTGTCATTGCTCATATTTTAATAGAATACAGTATAATGTCGGTATTTGACGATATTCGGTATTCAATATTTTTTTATAGACCCAATGATATTACTCGGTATTGATTTCCAATATCGCGATAAACGGTAATACCGGTATATTGCCCAAGACTACTGCGTGCCTGCAGCTTGAACAGCAACTGATGTTATTGTTGCTTACTTAGCTAATATAAGTCTGGTAACCAAAAATTATTACAGGAAGCCGCAAGCGATGAAGCCCAGGCAATTTTCGCCCCTCCCCCCCACCCCAATTGGGAAATGTTACATCCGGGCGTGACACACACACAAACTGTCTGTCTGTCTATGTGTCTGTACACCACTGTCTCGGCGTCAGCCAGTGCACTGGGGGGAGGAAAAAAAACTTTTTTTTGCACAGTATTATGCATCTCTAGAATGTATTTCTTACTTTATTTTCTTTCATATCACTTCCCCTGTGGTGCGCATTGCGTCTGGCCATGCATGAAAGACACAGCAGCGTAGAGGCGCAGCGTACAAACAAAGCCTTGCCTGCGTATCCATCCAGGGCCTGACGTGGTGTCAGCTCAGCCTCCTCCTCGTCTCTCTCTCTCTCTCTCTCTCTCTCTCTCTCTGCAAGCCGAAAAGCGAAACGCAGTGACACAGACACGCAGATGGATGCGTTGCATCTATGTCTGATAAATGGACGCCCCGATCCTCCCACCGGAAAGTGTTTGTCTGCAGCACAGAGAGATGCCACATATTTCTCTTTTCTTCCACCCACTACATTGCCCTCTCTCTCACTCTCTCTCTCTCTCTATCTGTGTGTGATGCCTAAAGTTAATTCATGGAGAAATATATGCCCAAACTATTTTTTTCACCGAAAAAAATAGATATACAGTTGAAAGCTTATAGTGATACAGTTGCAGTTTTGTTTGTCCGTCTGTCTGAGTCATCCCCAAGTTCATGTCTGCATTTATGGCGAAATATATATTTGTGTTTGTTCTTGCAGAAATGTATTCCAAGGGGGTCACGGTGGCACAGTGGTTAGTGCTGTCTCCACACAGCTAGAAGGTCCTGGGTTCGATTCCCGCTAGGGCGCTGCTGTGGGTGCTGGCGGCGTGTCTGCTCCTCCGCATCATCAGTACCCATACCCGAGGCGGGGTTGGCGAAAGGGCCTTTCTGTGTGGAGTTTGCATGTTCTCCCTGTGTCCCCTAGGGTAGATACCCTCACAAAAACATGCTGTAATCCTGGACTCTAAACTGCCTCCCCCTGGCCAGCCGGGGCGCTTGATGAAGGGGACTGGAACTGGTTGGAATAACGTGTTCCTTCCACGCGCTACGTCCAACCAGGGAAACTCCCCCCTGTCGGGTGAAAAGAAGGCAGCTTGGACTCCTCATGAATTGAAGGAAGCATGAGGCCAGTCCGCTGCCTCCCAGATTGGTGGAGGATGTGTAGAGCCCAGGATCACATTAGGAATTGGCACTGGGTGAAAAATGGGTTACAAATCGTGCGATAAAAATATATATAAAAAAAAAAAGAAATGTATTCCAAAAGTAGCCGATGGGAAAGCCACCACAACCAGGCCTGGAATCTCATCCTTTTAGGGGCAAGGCCTTTATTGTGGTCAACATTTTGAGGGCACAAAGGCAGAGTACCATGGGGCATGAAGCATGAAGGATCGATTCGTACGCCGGGTGTGTTTATGAAGAACTGATATTTCTTCTATACTATTACTATTCTATACTATTACTATATTTTAGGGGAGGAGCTTAGCCAAAGGGGCTTGGCGTGCTATGAGCTTGTAGGTCTGCTATTTTTTTTTATTTTTTTGAGAAATTGTGAAAATGTGGTGCAAGTCTTTGAATATATTATTTCGGATGCAAACATTTTTTAACTTAAATATTTGCTTCTGGGGGACCCCTAGAACAACATGTTTTCAGATGATGGTCCCCATGTTTTCAGATGGGGATCCTTGGCATGGAATATGTTGAGCATCGCTGGCACAGGAACATAGATTTTTTTCTGAAAAAAATAGAATCTCCTGAAAAATATAATCTAGCGTCGGAAACTATAATCTAGCATCAGAAACTATAGTCTAGCATCAGAATCTAGAATCTAGCTTCAGAAACTAGAATATAGTGTCAGAATCTAGAATCTAGCGTCAGAATCTAGAATCTAGTGACGGAAACTATAATGGCATCAGGATATGATCTAGAAACTAGAATCTGGTGTCAGGAACTACAATCTAGTGTCAGGACAAAATGGGTTAAAATGAAGCGTAAACATTATAAAAAAAACACATGCTCGTTTCTTCAATGAAAAACGAAATTGTGGGTGACGGTCGGGGGGCACGACGGCCACTTTGGCCTCCTGGGCATCTAACTTTTGAAGGCACACACGTCCAAATTAAGGGTCCATATTGGCCATGGCCTCTTCTCCTGACACCTGAATATGAAACACAGTGTGAGGTTGCAGGCCAATTTTCATGCCACCATTCTTCAGCATATAACAGCCACATGACTCTCCTGGCCTGGATGAGTCAGTGGCTGTAACATGGTGAGAGATCATATCCTCTTGACCTTGCTCTAGGACTTCATCTCTCATCGATTTTCCTTTCTCTGTTTTTTTCTTCCTATGATTTTTTTTTCTTCTTTTTTCCCTTTTTTTTTATCGGCACCAGCTCCCCAATCCTCCCATCATCTCGCCTGCCACCCCCTCCCCTCCCTCCCTCTCTCTCTCCCACAAAATCACTCTCATCTCTCAGCCCATACAAACATACTAACAGAATTTCTATTAGTCATAAAGGGAATGGAGAAAAAGACAGAGTGTGAGAGGGATGGATGTGGAGAAGAGGAGGGGGGGGGGGGTGTTGGGGTGGCGGATAGACAGGACAAGATTGCATTTTCCATCAGAGTGAACTCTGGGAAAATGTCCACAAACAAATAGAAAAAGAAAGGTGCGCTGGAGAGGTAAAGATGACAAAAAGAAGGAAGGGAAAATCAATAAAGCCGAACGTATAAACGCGAGCGAGTCACACACACACACACACACACACACACACACACACACACACACACACACACACACACACACACACACACACGTGTACGTACGTACTCACACACACACACACACACATGTCCTGAATTATGGATGAGCTTTACTTCAACAGCAGCCATTTGTGGCTGGACAATAACACATGGCAATAAGGACAGGACATCAGTCTCAGACGTCTCCATATCACTCAGGACAGAGAGGTCTCATCTTCACCTTCATCCTCCTCCTCTTCCTCCTGCTGCTTCTTCTGCTTCTCACTAGGGCTGCACACTTCATGTATTGTAAAACACAATTGATGATTAATAAGCTATGCCTATTTTGGGCAATGTAATATTGGCAAAACAAGCACCACAGGAGGAACACGAACATTAATCGATTCCAGCTTAGCTGGTCCCCAGCTAAGCTGGTTAACCAGATGTAATGGACCCTTGCGGGTCCATTTAGTTTCATTTTTACACTCTCAAGAGTTAAAATATTCATCATGTGAATTAGCTGAAGTCTACACAACTAGAGAATGTAGAAGATTAATGATCATTTTGATCAGTATGTTTGACTGTTTGGTTTCTCAAATCCAGCCTGGAATTCTGGACAAAAGCAAAAGAAATCTTTAGTTTGGGGGTCTGTGGCTCTAAAATGTCCTCAAATGGTGGTCCGTGGCTCAAATGCTGAATAATTGGTGGGCCCTGGTATGAAAAAGGTTGAAAACCCCTGCTTTAATCCATATTTTGCCGATCATTGTTTTTTTGCATTTAATTTGGTACAAAAATGAATAAATAAATCCCCCTGCACCCATTCTATCCTATGTAATCGAAAGGCATTATCTCAGATTCTGCCCCTCAATGTCGGCAAACCAGAGATTTCCAATAGGAGACGTCCGGCACTCGCGACCCGGATATTTGATATTTGTGCACAGAGGGTTGGGGGGCCATAATGGTCAAGACACCAGGAACACGATTACATCATTCATAAGCTGCAGCATAGACGCATATACGCAATCCTCGGTTTTGGCTCGAAGGCGGTAAAAACAGCCTAAAATAAAATATACTGTAGAAGCTAACAACAAAGCTTTTAGATCTGCTGTTTTAGCATGACGCAATGGTGTGTGACAACTTATAAAATGATATTTTTTTATTAATTCTCAATTATTTGATTAAAGGGGAATTCCACCCATTTTCAACATTTTTTTCTGAGAGCGTACAAATGCAACCAAATGAACCCTAACAGGTTAATTTGGTTCCATCTCAGAAAAAAGAAGCTTCTAAAGAAATCCATTAACATGGTGAAACATCTTGATGACATCATCAAGATGTATTTTCACCATGTTAGTGGTTTTCTTCAGACCTCCGTTTCTAGGAAACACAGAATGGGGGAACGTTTTCATCATGTCCACCCAACATCTCTAAGGTATATTAATGACATATTAGAATGTTACAAATGGGTGGACTTCCCCTTTAATCAAAAAAGTAATCGATAGAATAATCACTAAGAAAAGAATGGTTACACCCCAATGAGATGCGTGTGGGTAGGGTAGGGTAGGGTAGGGTAGGGTAGGGTATATAGGGACAGGGTTAGTGATGGGGCGAGTCTGAACAACACACAGAATGTGGAAGAATGTGCCATCGGAATCACAATGCTGACCTCAGCCCCACATCTTATCTCCAACAGCAGGTTTGGACCGTCTGCTATACATGCTATTATTACAAGCCAAATGTATGCCAGCTTGTTCCTCTCTCTTCCGTTCGCCTGTCAACGTTGCCATGTTTGCTTATTCTAAGCGACCTTGAGCTTGTGTCACAGGCCTGCTTTTTAAAGCGCAGTTGCTTCTTTGGGCTTCATTTTCATGTCAAGGAGGAACCCCCCGGCTTAAAATGTACGTGTCTACAGAAACCCAAGGACGGAACAGGGATTTGTGTTGTTATAAAACGCGCATTTTTTAAACGATTGATTCAGAATTGAATTCAGAAAAAACTATTATCACAATAGAAAAATATTTCAAATTCTTAAGGTCTTAAATTGCTTGTGTTCGCCCTCTTTTCGTGCTCGTTTGCATAGACCAGTTTACTTTCTTCTCTTGCTGAACACTGGCAACACTCTTGCCTGTATTCTCGTATTCAGTGCTCCAGAGTGTTGGCTTACAGGTAGTTGCATCAGTAATGTACTGTATGTTCCGGCTGTGTTCCTATGTTGTTCCGCCTGCGCACAAAAAAAAAGTTCTTTGTCAGCAGTCCCATATTTAGTATATTATTTCTGGCTTTCTTTCTTTTCTTTTTTTTCCGGAACAAAATATGCACAAACCACATACGGTACCTTGCACGAACCCTCTAAAGCTTGGCAAATTCAAGGCCTCTGAAATCCCGGCTATTCACTTCACTGTGTGGGTTTAATTTATTTCACTTCGGTCGTCTTCTCAGCTTGGACCGCGCGTCGCTAATGGACTTTGAACGAGTGCAGCCTGTCCCATTAGCATCACATTAATTATGCCGGGAGGCGGAGGTGGGCGGAGGTCAGAGCCAGGGTTCAGGGGCACCCGCCACTCTGAAATGTGTTTACCGTCCTTGAGTGGAGGGTGACAGAGCGCTCCAACTGCAGCACAGAGTACAGACCTACAAGTGCATTTACTCAATACTGTCCTTAATCCATTGTGTCCTGTCTAGAATTCTAGTTCCTGAATAACAAAGATTTGCACCACGTTTTCACGATTTTTCAAAAATAGCAGAGATACAAGCTCATAGCGCACCACTCGGTGGCGTGCTATGAGCTTGTAGATCTGCTATTTTTCAATAGTTAAAACATAATGCTTAGAACACCAAAACGCGTTCAGTACACTAAGGGGTAATCCATTTGGCCATGTCTAGAGTATAGTTTCTGACACTAGAAGTTGCAGGCGCTATAGATTCTAGTTTCTGATTCTAGTTTAGGATGCTACATTCTAGTTTTTGCGTTAGATTCTAGTTTCTGTCGCTAGTGAGGAGAATTTTCAGAGGGCGCCGGCAGAGCGGGCGGGTTGTGCAGGAGGAGACACCGGAGAAAATGAGGACTCTTTTGTAGACGTGTTTGGTAGATCCAGAAATGCCCGTCTTTATTTTGTAAAACACGAAGCAACTCAGCACAAAAACGGCACGGAAATCACGTGCGTGGCTAATACAATGAACACAGAGCCAATTGGTGATTCAAAGTAAAGAGCTCCCGAAATGTCTGTGTACTATTGTTTTATACAGTAAAACATTCCCACTAAGTCCCTCCTCCCCAGGCGGAACAGGGTGACGAGTTCCTGTTTACAACAACCAATCACCAACTGTTTCCGGCAAAGGGAGGCGGGGCTTCCCTACAGACTAGACCTCCTCTTTTTGTGAAGTTAAGGCTACACTAAGCATTTTAATGTTACTTTTTAAAGTACATTTATACATAAACGCACATCAGAAGTAATGTTCACTAATCATACAAATGAAACAAAATAAACAATGAACCTAACCTAAAATTAATAAATGAGCCAATGTTCAGATACTATTAAAGATGAATTCAAAACACTTTGTTAATACCCTTATAAAATAAATGTTCTCCTTAGTGTAAACAATCTCTGTAAATTAAGTCACTAGATTAACCGGTTCAAATATTATTCCTTTTGCTTCACGATGCCCTAGATGTTTTAAGAACATCCAAGACATCTTTTGTAGGAATTAATATTGTTTTGAAAGGGTTACTAAGTGAGTTACTAGTTTAATCTGATTTTCCAATAAAGTAATATCACTTGTTTAGCTAATTCAAAATGACTATCCTATTACTTTGATCGGTAGCAGATTACATAGGATATATATACATGCCACCTTTTTTAGGACGCCATGATATTAAATTAGTTAAAATAGTGAGCCTTTAGCCAAAATAGTTTTTAAAGAAACAGCCAATCTGATACATTCTAAATTCTATGGTATGTATTTTTAGCACTTAAAGTGAGATACCGGTTTGAATAGCACAGCTTGTGAGCCGGCTTCAAAGCTTTCAGGTGTTAAAACCCTATTGTCTTCCGAGTCTCATTGTTTAGACAGATGGCTCCACTGCTGAAGGGGGGTTTGAGGTGTGACCCATCTACCCCCGAGATCAACCTTTTGTTTAAGACAGTATTTTATGACTTGCCCTGAAAATACATATTAGCATGTAACATTACTGAATTAGCTAGTAATTATGAATTATGATCATAATATACATCATTCCCCCCTTTTCACATGCCTAATGCATGTGAAAATATTAATTATGAATCATAATTCATAATTTGGACCAATTTCTTTTTTTTCTTCGCAGAAACTAACCATGTTTGTTAGATGAATTACCTGAGCCTATCCCCCCTGGACACCCGAAATACCTGTAAATCAATGTAGAAACTTTAACAGGAGGCTGATCTGAACCCAAATTGCATTCCATCTCGCCGTAATATATGTATACACGGGAAGCTGGAACACAACCGAGGCCAAACCCAAACCGACACTGTCTCAAAGACAAAGATACCAGTAACACCTGTAAAATGAAGAAATAGTACACCCAAACAAAAATAGTACCTGAAGATTCACCAAATACGAAACAAAATAAAAATAACCAACATTTAACGCCAAATAAACTCAAAACCCATTGAACTAAATCAACCCATATAATAATGATTTTAGATCAAATAGGAAAACACAAAAATAAAGACATCAAAAACAAAAACTTTTTTTTTTTTTTCCTCAAAGTTCCTTCTTGACGATCCACGCGCTTTGAGATACACACGGTAGGTTAACAATTTCCCACCGGTTTCTCTTTCTTTCTTTTTTCCCTAAATGATGAATGCAAGAACTCCTTGATCCAGGTCGAGGTCAACGCACTTCAAGCGTTGCACAACTAGCAGGAAATGACGATCCGATCTTCTTTGTTTTGGGGCAGGGCATTTTGGACAATACATGGGCCAACACTTCCGGGCATGGAAGTTGAATAGGTGAAATGGGACAGGAGACAGCCAGCTTGTAGCTGTCAAAAGTAGCTCCATTTTCCTCCATAGAACACTGTGCATTCACGCACAATCAGAAAGCTAGAAGACTGCATTTCAGCAGCTTCATAGCCGTAGGCACTCTCCTTACAGGCCATTGCCTGAACGCAAACTGTAGATGGTGACTCTCTTGTCACCCGACGATAGATTCCCACCGATGATGCACGTAGGAAGCCTTGTTGAGACAATGCGTGGACGATGTGAAGAAGAACATCTGATCTGCTTAGCAGCTGTAGAGATGCACGTCGTATGGATCTCCACCCAGCCGATGAAGTACTGGTATCACGCCTTCCAGGTTGTAGAGCTGATGATGCTGACTTTTGCTGCGTAGAGTGGACCAGGAGTTGACGTAGACCAAGAGTTGATGATCTCAGATGTACGTAGTCATGTAGTCATAGCTGTCGATGAAGATCATGGTCGCCATGGCCACACCTTACTGCACACCTTCTCCTCCTTCTCCTAACAGAAAAGACAGAAACCAACTTTCCGCCAGATTAAACATTCTTCTACAAGACACCATCATGCATCAAAGTAGTTATTGTCCGATGTTAGTATTAGCCCTAATATTGACTGCCCAATGAAATAATTACTCAAAAAGCCCTATTAACGTCAAATTATTCTCAATACACTAATCATCTTTTTTTTTTTTCCACCAACTCTTAACAAAGTTTACCAATTATTCTCATGTTCGTTTACCTGATAACCACCATTGCTGTTTCTTCGAACAACAAGATTACTTTCCTGAGTGAATAATGATCCTATATTTGACTGCACATTGACAAATGTCTCCTTCTCCAAGCATTTATAAGCAACAACAATTTTAAAAATCGTTGCATGTTCCCTCTATTTAAAGTAAAAATACATTGTGACCCTCTGACTCTTATTATACTGTTTTAGGCAGACTGCATTGTCTAAAAAAATATGCAATCTGAAAAATACCCCCCTTTATATTGATTCGACTATATCCTTCCCCCCTTTCCTGGAAAGTCCACACTTTCCAGGAAAGCAAGCCACCCAAATCGAGTGTTTTTCAAAAATACTGATTATACAACAAGATGTCACTTCCACTTCCACGATATTCAAAAACTAATTCCTACTTTCAATTTTCTAATGTAGCAGCATCGTGTTAAACCCACAGCTTGTTGAAACTGTGAATACCTGAACTAATTTACCTAACTTTATGAATTGTGAATGCTAAACCTTAATTTCAAAAATGTAAAAAAGGAGCACAGAAAGGTTTTAGAAGTTGTCTTTCAAACACGAAGAGAAACTGCCAGCCATCCTTTTTTTTTCCTTTTTTTTTTTTTTTTTTTTTTTTAGACCGCCACTCAAGTTGACCATTGTTACCGGATGCCAAAAAAATAAATGTTCTCTCCTTTTTTTTTTTTTTTTTAGCACAAGCGTCAGCCGACACTCGCACAATGTCTCTCAAAAATAATGTCCAAGTTCAAGAAAAGCACAAAAATGTTATCTCCTGTGCAAACAAAAAAACAGTCTTTGTAGTAGTCCACAGGCCATCTGATCGCAAAAATCTGTCAGAAGCGTTACCGAGAACCAACCTTGTAGAATACAACCCTTGTAATTACACTCACTGCGGAAACCCATGGGTTGGAAAGCGTCTGCTGGCCTCCAGTCCGGTAGCTTGCTGGAGATAAAACGGGTGCCGCTGATGCTGTCCTGGAGGTGCCCCATACGACAGCTGCCCCTGCTGGTAGTTGAGTGGCATCCTCATCCCTTGGGGAATGCCTGAAGTGGGAGCAAAGCTGACACAATTTCGAGCAAGGTGCCGCTCGCTTCCGCAATTATAGCATCTGTAGCGTGCACAGTCCTTCCCGTAATGATGGACACTGCCACACTTAAAGCAACCACTGTAGTTCAGCGGAGGGTGTGTTGGAGCCCTGCCGGGGTTGGCGTCTCTAGACAAACTGTCCTTCTGAGACTGCGGAGTTGATGCCACAGTCAAAGCCTTCACCTGTTGTTCGAGATATTTTAGCTGTAATTGTTGCAACTGTCTAGCGGTTTCTTCGGCTTTACGCCGTTGTGCCTCGACTTTAGCACGGAAGGAATTAACATAATGTACTACGTAGGCTACATACTCATTTAAAGAACAAGAAAAACGGTGAAACTTCTCATCCAGTTCGGTCTGCCCCTTGTCTGGCAGGCCGCGTTCAATCATGTTCCTCAAGAAATATGTGTCTATGCTATTGTTATCGACACATGAAAAATGACATCCAGCGACATCTGCCCACGCCTCATATGCACGGTGCACGTAACTGTACGGATTTTCCGTCTCAGCCAGAGAAAAAAAATACCTTTGCTGGGTCAAAGTTCTCAGGTGTCAGAGTTCTCACCACTGTCGACCTCCCTGGGGTACTGTAGTTTGCAGAACCTGCAGGCCTTGGAGTCACAGATGCATACGCAGGTGGAGGCTCACACGTCCACCAGCTCCACCCAGTCCTTGAAGTCCGTCTAGGACCCCTTCCGTCGACCCTTGATGTAAATGTCCTCCCCCTCGAGCAGTGGGTCGATTGTCGTGGTGCCCTCGGAAACAACTGGATCCAAGGAGCTTGAGACCTGAGTATCAACGGCACGCTCCCCCTCATTGGGATTTTGTGGCACAGACGAAATATTATCCTGTACAGGCAATGCAGTAACTGAGTGTTGGCCAATTCCTTACACATTTTCTTTCCCCGTTGAAGAAACAACTTCATAACTTTCTGCTCCTCCTTAACCTTGTTCTTCAAAAAAATCTCATAGTTACGGACATGGATTTGTAAATCACTAATAAAAACTGGACAAAATATGTTTTCCTTTGGCCAAGGCCGAGTATTGACAGGACCATGTAATTCCCACCTACTCATAATTGAGGATAACTCCTCGATTAGAGTACAGTCATTCTGAATGAAAGCTTGATGACTTGATGATGCCATAACCAGTATTTCAATGTTGAGTTCAGAGTTATTGAGCTACAATAGGTGTCACGTTAATCAACCTCAAATATTAACTATAAAACTATCAAAAATATCCCCCCTTGGTTAACAGGGAACATACAAAAAAGTTCAAAACTGTCTGCCCTCTCACAGGCTGTTGTCTTACTCCGAGAATTGCTGTGCAGCAGAGTCACTAAATAATGTATGTTATGCAAAGTTATGTGTCATGCTTATGTTTATGGTATACACGCGTACATAAAGAACACGTGTGGGATATGTCATAAAATGTCTACAGGCTGAAAACGGGTAAACGAAATGGACGATTTCGAGCTGGACCTTGAAAACACAATTATTTATACCTGAACCTAAATTTAGATTTTAGCAATGCCAAAACGAAAACTACAATACGCTTTACTTAATCATGCAGGGATGACTCAGTCCATGCAGACACAATGCTTCTTCTGAAAAATAACAGAATAATTACTACAACCAAAAAATCTACACTGAGCAGACAAAATTGGGACCCCATAAGAGTGTTAAGGTTAGAAAACAAACATTACTCATGCAACAAAAAGAGACCAACCACCAAATTTAGTAGAGAACACCCAAAACTGGATAAAGTGAAAATATTTCAAACCCACATCACTGTATTTGTACAGACTGTGGAGAGAGTTCAACCAAATGTACAACTATCTGGTGTTACCAAGAGAAATGATTATAACAGGAGTACTAAAAATGTAAATGGTCTAACTGTGGTCAACTGAAAATATCAGTATCAAATTATGGTTACCAGTTGTAATTCACCAATAATTAGCAACTTATAGCAGAGAAAAAATGTGTCTCCACTTACTCACTCAAGGTGAAAAAAACCTGATTCACAAATGATACTCACCAACCATGCCAATCAACATGCATACTGAAAGATAAAACTGAAAACACAATTAACATACAATACCAAATGGGAGTTTAGGAAAGTATGCAATTAAATATTCTACAGACAATTCTAAGACTAAATTTTAACAAAGGTGTTTGTCTAAAAACACCAATACACTGGAACTAAAGTTATGTAAATGTGTATGCAACTGTAGGTTCTCAACCATACCAAATCATTGACAAGGTCTCTAATCATCAAGCGGCTGGTGCAACTTAAATAATCAACAACAATACTTGATTTCAAACTTAACTCTCATGAAATAATAAGCAAAAATAAAGGATGGATGGTTTAAGAAAAGTCACCCCATAACTTCACTACTGTATGTTAATCACTAGCCAATGAGGCTAGCTACATCTCAGCACACGGACATGAAAGAAAACCACACCAAGGTATGATAAGCAAAACTATTTGCATACTATACTGGTGAAACAATGGGACCCTAACCCTAACCCTTGGGGGGTGGTTACGCCACCCCAAGACAATTAACATAGACCCAGACAGTATTCTTGATTTCCCCCAAACAAACAATACACGTTTAAAAATGAACTGACAAAGAACACAAGCAGGTTTAAACATGTGCTAGTCATTATAATGCCTAAATGAACCTAAAAGTCCTTCACAGTCAAACACGACGGACCTCTGTCTTTTGGACCAGCCAATCAAACAAAGTCCTTGGGCGGCCGTCCCAAGCCACCGTGTCTTTCTAAAAAAGACTCCCATTTACACAAAGACAACAAAGTCACAACACTAGTAAAACCCTAACGAAACAAAAACAAACAACCACAAACAACAGATGGTCGACCTATCACAAACAAAACATTTAACAAAAGTCCAACACAAACAACAATACTTCCCCCCTTCGAAACAGATATCAACATCTGTTTCGACCCAACTCCAAACAAACCCATGGCCTCACGCCCTAACACCACAAATCGCAGCGTTACAAACCATCCGTATATCCTTCTCAAAGGATACACAATAAAACATTATTAGGAACAACTACCGCTGTAACTGATAACACCATTACACACCCATGATGACTGAATGACAGCCATCACCCACCAATTCAGCACGCACGCACACAGACACACAAAACACACACGCAATCACACAAGTGCCTGCGCACACGCAAGCAAACACACACACACTAACAGGCGCGCACGCACACACACAGCCCACACGGACGTACCCCTTCATGCCCATCTCACACCAAACAGTAACCCATACCACATCTGCCAACCACCAACCTTACTTAACCCTCCAACCAGCTCCAACCACATTTCTCAGCATCAATCTCAATCAACTTACCAGATCCTTTTCAACGACGCACACACTTCCCCTAACCAACCCCATCAACTTAACTTAAACATTCCAACAGCGCACAACCCTCGAACCACCAAATCAACCTACGAAATCCTTTCAATCAAACCCACCAGCACAAAGAAAACGCCATCCCATTCATACATTCACATGTAAGCATCGAACGCAGCAGCACGACAAAAGAACTCACTTACTCACCACCAAGTAACAATACCAACGGAAAATCACCGAACGCCAAGTAAGCAAACCACAAGAGAACATTATAAAGGAATAATTTAAAAAAATGCATAAAAAATGCATGGATATAAAACCGTCTTATAAAGTCGAAATATTAACACAGAACCAAGAAAAATAATAAACAGGGTATGTCTAAGAAACACCCTTAAACGCCTGTAGGTCCTTTGAATACAAAGAATAAACTCCACCACACGTTGTACCGCAACACTCGAAATTTCACCTTTTTCTGTCCCTGCAGATCTACGAATATATTCAGATAACAGAATGACATTCACACCCTACAAGAAGAAGACTCGCATCATTAGAGCAGGTAGCCAACACTGCTTATGTAATAGCAACGAAATCGAGCCTACACCTGTCTGGTCCCTAGTGGAACCAGGCCTCCGCTGGATAACGCAGCCCTATAATCCGCCCCTCGACACCTAAAGGAACGAAATACAGTAAAACGTCGTCAAGCCAACGGGGTTTACCGCCATAAAACAGCGCTACCCATAGTGTCCAAAAGGCAGTCTGCCAGGTCGATAAAACACCCAAAAAAATTTCACGACTTTTTAACAGAATTAAGGCAAATATTCATTCCATTGTATCGTGCTTAAAATTAATAATAAGAAAAAAATTTAAATATATACAGTAACAAACAGTTCGTCCGTGTAATCAGGCCCCAAGCTTCCCTATTCGCCTCTCAGAAAGAAGTTTCCCTTACAGGTAACGAATAAATGGTATGCCCTAACCATAAAGTTCCTCATCATGGAATACAGGAGATACTTCCCGCCATCACGACGTTTTACGACAACCGGCTAACGCGCGTACGATAGCCGCCGTAAAAAGAACCGTGCATACAGACATGCACACAGTACCGAGTGGATAATATGGCAAAAGAAAACAATGGAAAAAAAAAACAGAACCATGTCGAAAAAGGTCCACGGGAAAAAATAAAAATAAAAGGTGAACGAGTGGAGAAAAGGAGTCCACTCGGTTGTTTTGTGCCGACCAGGAGCCACAAAACACGAGAACAAAGAACAAAGAAGTCCACCACCAGCCTTTCCTGCACAGAAGCGCTCGACAAAGCCGACCCCCCAAGCAAATACCTCCATACTTCCGACGAGACCCAGGTCCGTACTGCTAAAACAAGGCCCACTCACAGTCGTTCAGAAATATAAAATAAACTGAACTTACCGTGAAAAGGCTTCGGTAGGCACCCGGGCCAATGCACCACTTTTGAGGAGAATTTTCAGAGGGCGCCGGCAGAGCGGGCGGGTTGTGCAGGAGGAGACACCGGAGAAAATGAGGACTCTTTTGTAGACGTGTTTGGTAGATCCAGAAATGCCCGTCTTTATTTTGTAAAACACGAAGCAACTCAGCACAAAAACGGCACGGAAATCACGTGCGTGGCTAATACAATGAACACAGAGCCAATTGGTGATTCAAAGTAAAGAGCTCCCGAAATGTCTGTGTACTATTGTTTTATACAGTAAAACATTCCCACTAAGTCCCTCCTCCCCAGGCGGAACAGGGTGACAGTTCCTGTTTACAAAACCACCAATCACCAACTGTTTCCGGCAAAGGAAGGTGGGGCTTCCCTACAGACTAGACCTCCTCTTTTTGTGAAGTTAAGGCTACACTAAGCATTTTAATGTTACTTTTTAAAGTACATTTATACATAAACGCACATCAGAAGTAATGTTCACTAATCATACAAATGAAACAAAATAAACAATGAACCTAACCTAAAATTAATAAATGAGCCAATGTTCAGATACTATTAAAGATGAATTCAAAACACTTTGTTAATACCCTTATAAAATAAATGTTCTCCTTAGTGTAAACAATCTCTGTAAATTAAGTCACTAGATTAACCGGTTCAAATATTATTCCTTTTGCTTCACGATGCCCTAGATGTTTTAAGAACATCCAAGACATCTTTTGTAGGAATTAATATTGTTTTTGAAAGGGTTACTAAGTGAGTTACTAGTTTAATCTGATTTTCCAATAAAGTAATATCACTTGTTTAGCTAATTCAAAATGACTATCCTATTACTTTGATCGGTAGCAGATTACATAGGATATATATACATGCCACCTTTTTTAGGACGCCATGATATTAAATTAGTTAAAATAGTGAGCCTTTAGCCAAAATAGTTTTTAAAGAAACAGCCAATCTGATACATTCTAAATTCTATGGTATGTATTTTTAGCACTTAAAGTGAGATACCGGTTTGAATAGCACAGCTTGTGAGCCGGCTTCAATCAAAGCTTTCAGTGTTAAAAACCCTATTGTCTTCCGAGTCTCATTGTTTAGACAGATGGCTCCACTGCTGAAGGGGGGGTTTGAGGTGTGACCCATCTCCCCCGAGATCAACCTTTTGTTTAAGACAGTATTTTATGACTTTGCCCTGAAAAAACATATTAGCTGTAACATTACTGAATTAGCTAGTAATTATGAATTATGATCATAATATACATCACTATTTCAAGTTCAGGCCATTAGATTCTAGTTTCCGACACAACATTTTAATTTTTTGACGCTAGATTCTAGTTTCCAACACTACATTCTAATTTTTTGACACTAGATTCTATTTTTTTTTTTTTCTTGAGAAGAATCTATGTTCCTATGTCAGAAACACAGATTCATGCCAAAGGACTAATATAATTTGACTAATTTAATTTAAATTTGGCTGCGGACCCACATCTGAAAACATATCCTAGAGATCCCCCAGAAGCCAACATTTGAGTTAAAATGTTTGCTTCTAAAATAATGTATTGAAAGATTTAAAAATATCAGATCTACAAGCTCACAGCGCGCCACTCGATGGCACGCTATGAGCTTGTAGATCTGATATTTTTCAATAGCTTAAGTATATAACGTAATGCTTAGAACACCAAAACACGTTCACAACAGAAAGGGTTAAGTAGCCCCTAGGCCACTGGTTTCCCAAACTGTTTCATGCCAAGGACCCCCAAATTGACACTTAATTAGCCTGTGGAGTGGACCCCCCCCCATTTAGAAAATGTATGCCAAGGAAGGAAGCCCCATGTCTTTCACAGCACAAGCTTTACAAAGCGATTTTCATTTCAACTACCCCCAGGTTTTACCTGAATCAGACCACTGACCCCCCATTCAATGGCATTCTGGGATTGTGAATGTATATTGTAAAATCGCTGTTGATTTAACTCTGAGAGTGCACAAATGGAACAAATGGTTCCATTTGTACATTATCTGAGTTATAATAGACCCAAGAGGGTCCATTTGGTTCCTAATTATCATTTAGCTGGGTACCCCCTGGAACTCTCTCAATGCCCCCTGGGGGTCCCCGGACCCCACCTTGGGAACCAAAGGGCCCCTAGGCTACGAACTGCACAGTACTTGTTTTGCAACTTTCATACACATCTGTGCGTAACTATGAGTGGAAAAAAAGAAACTTAAGGCACTCTTGCGGTTAATAAAGAAAGAAAAGAAAAGTTAAAAGGCCTTTCTTTTGAAGTGGCGCAGTTCACAATAAAAGTTAAGACCTGGAATAACCCGGGCATATCGGCCAGCATGACTTCATCCTTCTTCAGGTTATGAAACATACATCTGTGTGTGTGTGTGTGTTGTGCATGGTTATGTCTCACAAGATGTGCGTGTGCATGTGTTTGTGTTGTTTTCATGCGTGGCTGCGCTTTGGCGCGTCCCGCGAGTGTGTGTCTCATCGCATGATTGACTGAACTAGACCAGGCCTTGTCTCCCCTTTCTTTGACGTCCGCTCTCTCCTGGTTCTATTCTCTCATCCCTAACAAGGTAAATGCCACGTCACTGTCGGCTGATCAAAGCCTTTTGACTGGCAAGGTGCTTTTTAACATGCACCCCCCAACCCCCTCCAGGGACCACAACGCCTTGAACACGGCGACCAGAAATGTAGCACGACTCGGAGCGTAGTCACAGTAGGGCGGTGGCCATGGAGTAACTCTGGTATCTTGTTTTCAACCTTTTTCATTCCAGGCGCCCAGTATTTATTTATTCTGGATTTTAGCCACGGACCACCATTTGATGTTGAGTTTAGTCTCTCTCGGACCCAAAACTAAGGATTTTCAAAATTTGTTTAGAAGAGTTTAGGAGAGATAAACTGGCAAAATGTTGCTGGTTTCATTTTATGTTCTCAAGAGTTACAGATCTGTAAGGTTCCATTTCGGTACCAACTGTAGCTGTTGAAAACCCCTGCTTTAAAGTTCTGTACTCAGGTGCAATGTTGAGGTACTTCATTGATTATATGTCTGTTTCTCAAGATACTTCTCCAGCTCCACTACATCTCAGAATGTAGAGGAAATAGCCAATCTACAAGCTCACTGCATGCATCACATTGTAACACATTGTGAGGTAGTGCATCTGCTATTATTTTCCCAGTAACTAAATAACTATATTCATTGAATCCATTGGAATACTTTTCCCATTTCCTTTGCCATCCTGATCCATAATCAGTGTTGGGTATCGTTACTTTATAAACTAACGACGTTAGGTTATTCGACTACTGCCTCCTAAAACTAATCTCGTTAAGTTACAAGTTACTTTCTATAAAAAGTAACGTAATAGATTATTTTCCGTTATTTTCCGTTCCTGAACACAATTAAAATACTCCTTTTCTCTTTGTTTTTAATGTATGCACAATTTAGCTGCATTGTATTACCAGTGCATGAGTCGCACAGTCGCACTCCACGTTGCGCACATGAAAAACCGGCTGACCACCACCACCAACAACAACAACAACAGTGATACCATGTCACCCACTACACCCACTATGAACTAGGTTGCTACAAAGTATGTCAGATGCACAGTACAGACAATATTATGCTGTGTGCGGTGCAACCAGTCAGAGAGCATGATGGCCTCTCCATGCTGCCGGCGGCAACAACAAAACAACCAGGACTGCCGGCTTCTCAACTGACCATCGTCAGCCACCTGAACTATAGACAGTAGTCTATATAAGACAAGGCACGGCGGCCAAACAATGAATTAAACATTACTCACCTAATAACGCAGCCAGAGTTTATAGCCGATTCCCAATCGAGAGTGCGTGTGTTAATCCAAAAGTTAATCCAAAGTGTACAGCGTCATTGTTTACAACTTTCAGCAAGTCGCGC
>CM076975.1:32107222-32137222 GCA_039105355.1 Benthosema pterotum | reverse complement strand
GTTCGTTGAGTGTATGGCAGGTGCTACGGCAAGTGCTACAGGCAACAACAACCATCCCATCCTATCCTTTTGCTGAAAATTGGAATAGTGATGCTGATGTAACATTGTAATGCTGGTAGCTTGGCTAATAAGCCAGACTAATATCCTGGCAGGCTTTTTTGTGTCTGGTTTTATCCGGGCTAACGTTATAATAGGAGAGAAATGGAATAATTGACCATGTAAATGAATAGTAGAGCAAACAATATGCTCCAAAGTTGACTATACCCCTCCCCGAGGTATAACAAAACGGGACATAGTTTTTTCATATCTTTAGGATGTCCCATTCATGAAATGGATTGTCCCGAGATTTACTTTTACTGCAAAGTTCATGAAATTGATCCTTAAAGTTACTCACCACAGGCCAAAAAACGCCTATTCTAAAAGATGGTAAATCCTCTGACATTTTCTACCTGCTAATTGTTTTTACATCATAGTTGTACAGATGGTCTACAGGTAGTATCCCTACATCCCAGAAAAGCCAGTATGCCAATATGTGGTTCTATTGTAGATCAGAAGCCTATTTTATACAGTATTAAATAGGCGGAAATAGCAAGTTGACTTTTCTGAGTAGGAGAGGAGCAGGACTTTTCTATTAGGGGTATAACTAAATGGGGCATAGTTTCTTTATATCTTTAGGATGTCCCCTTCATGAAATGTTTATTCCCATGCTTTACTTTTACTGCAATGTTAATAAATGAAGTGAAAATAATAAATGAAGTGACACACGACATAAAGAAAAAACCCATATCCTGCAAGACAGAGATCCAAGAAAATGCTGTAATTTTACCTATAATTATTGTTGTTTCATATTTGCACAAAAGGTCTGCAGGTTTCTCAGAATGACAATATTTGGTTCTACTGTGAATAAGCAACCCCTTTAAGGCCTTTAAATAGGCGGTAATGGCACAAAGTTGACTTTTCTGAGCAGCCTTTACTTGTCCTATCCGCTTAATGGAATGGAAAGTTTTACCTTTACCAGAAAAAGTCATGAAATTAATCCATGAAGTTACTGAAAGTGGGTAAATTCTTTGACATCTACTTGCTGGTTGTTTTTACTTACATGCAGTCATGTGCAGAGGGGGGGCTTTTGGTGCTTGTGCACATGTCATTTTGCTTCAGTATTGCTCTTCCCCATCCATCCTTCCCATTCAATGTCTCCCCTTTGACTGATACCTGTGCATTTAAACTCTAGACATGCCTGCCCCAAAATTCTCAACAGGCCTGAAAATTAAGGGCTTGCCCTACCTAGGTCCACTCAAGGCCCTGCTGTCACCCTTAGATCTGCTCCCTTGATATGCTTGCAAAACCTGTATTATCAGCACACTCCATACAGTATATGGCCAGAACAGAATCCATTCCATAGGTTGATCTGACCCCCCATGCCAAGCATTATGGTGCTCACCCAGCAGTCTGGCAGCACCCAGGGGATGAGTGCACACAACCTAGACCTAAAGGTTTATCACCCTCAGATGTCTTACTGGAAGTATCTACAGTATATTACCATGTAGTACTGCCATCAGTGGTAGAACAAAACTTGACCATGATTCATGACATGGAAGGTTATAAGGATTTCTTTCACATCAAGAGAAATGTATCCATATGTATCCATGCTTTGAAGCATGAAAGCATGGATAGAAAAAAGAATGTATCCATGCTTTGAAAATACAAATGCAGAAAAGTCACAACCTTATGTCCAAATCCTGATCCATTACTGTAAAATGCCTGTGTATATACTAAATTGCTGCTTAATAACAGGAAATACAGTATATCTTGATGCCATGTTTTCATTTTACCCACTTCATGTTTCTCAGGTAGGCCTATGTCTAAACAGCTGAAATAACAAAAATATGGTAGCCTACTAAGTCAGCAGGTTATTTTCAATGTCATTGAGAAGTGTTCGGGGAACTTTGATTGTTTTCCATAATCTGCTGTTTGATGATCAACCATTGCAGCTTTTCCAAGGTGCTTTAGGTAGTGCATTACATTTTTTCTTTCACACATACATTCATACACCAGCTGAAGCCATGCAAGGTACGAACCAGCACATCAGAGGGGTAGCACATAGGGGTGGCAGTGGCTCAGGGGTAGAGTCACCGGATGGTAACCGCAAGGTTGCTGGTTCGATCCCAGGCTCCCACAGAGTTACTGTGGAAGTGTCCTTGAGCAAGACACTGAACCCCTAATTGCTCCTGATATGCTAGTAGGTACCTTGCATGGTTTCCACTGCCATCAGTGTATGAATGTCTGTGTGAATAGGTGAATGTGATGCACAAGCTATGTAAAGCGCCTTGGATAAAGCTGGCGCTATGCACCATTTATCAGACGCAATTTTGGGGTTCTGACCCACAGATCATTGGATGGTCTACTCTACCTCCTGAACCAAGGTCACCCAGAATTGCCAGAAAGTAAACTTTATTTATAGCAAATACTGTAGTTAGAAGCTTTTGGCTATGCCTGCCTCTAATACAGCCTTATATTAAAGGCTACAGTAATTCACTATAGCAGGGGTTTTCAACAGGTTGTCCGGAGACCACCAGTGGTCCTTGAGATGGTTCCGGGTAGCCCCCAGCTAGGTTGGTTAACCAGATTTAATGTTGGTTAACCAGAGGTAACTCTTGAGTGCGTAAAAATGAAACCAAATGGACCCTTGCGGGTCCATTTGGTTTCATGTTTACGCTCTGAAGAGTTAAAATATTCATCATGTGAATTAGCCCAAGTCTACACAATTAGAGAATGTAGAAGATGTAGAAGATTAATGGTCATTTTGATCTGTATGTTTGACTGTTTTGTTTCCCCAACCCTGGTTGTGGACAAAAGCAAAATAAACCTTTAGTTATGGGACTGTGGGGCTAAAATGTCCTCAAATGGTGGTCCGTGGCTCAAATTTTGAATACATAGTGGGCCCGGCTATCAAAAAGGTTGAAAACCACTGCATTATACAACCAATTTAGGTTGCTTGAGGATGTATAACTGACTAGAACATCTGTGCAAGCATGACCTAAACACAACCATGCAGCAGGTAGAAAATGTGAAAGGATTGACTTGGAACTCCCTAATTCAGGGTTGATGTAAATGTGACAAAACATTGTTACATTTTGTTCTACCCCTAGCAGGGGTACAGTAAACTTTGGGGGTTTGCTTCCTGCACTAAAGCCATTTTTGCAGTAGTGAACTAGTGATCACTGTGGATTAATTCCATGACATTTGCTGTAAAAGTTTAACTTAAAGATATGAAAATAACTAGCACAAATAAATAGCACAAAGTAAACTTTGTGCCATGTCTGCCTATTTAAAGCCTTGTGAAAAGGCTGCTTATTCACAGATCTTGTCATTCTGACATTTTGAGACTCTCCAGACCCTGTGCAAATATGATGCAATTATAATTAGCAGGTAGAAAATGACTTTTGATTTTCTTGGATTTTCCTTCTTTCAGGATAGGTGTTATTTCGTTCTGTCGTGTTTCACTTCATGATTCAATTCATGGCATTGCAGTAAAAGTAACATTTGGGACATTCCATTTCATGAAGGGAACAGCCTAAAGATGTGAAAAAACTGTGTCCCATTTAGTTATACCTCTAATAAAAATCTAATAAAGAGTAGGACAAGTGTAGGACTTGGTATTTTCGCCTATTTAATACCTTTATAAAAAAGGCTTCTGATCTACAATACGAACCAAATATTAGCATTCTGGCTGTTCTGGGATGTAAGGACACTACCTGTAGACAATCTGTGCAAATATGATGCAAAAATAAGCAACATGTAAAAATGGCAAAGTATTGACAACTTTTAGAATAAGCGTTTTTTGTGTATGTGGTGAGTGAGTTCATGGTTCAATTTCATGACCTTTGCAGTAAAAGTAAAATTTGGGCCAATCCATTTCATGAAGGGAACATCCTAAAGACGTGAAAAAATGGTGTCCCGTTTTGTTATACCTCTAATACAGAGTAGGGCAAGAGTAGGACTCAGAAAGGTCAACTTTTTTTTTGCTATTTCCGCCTATTTAATACCTTATAAAAAAGGCTTCTGATCTACAATACAACCAAATATTGGCATTCTGGCTCTTCTGGGATGTAAGGACACTACCTGTAGACAATCTGTGCAAATATGATGTAAAATTAAGCATCAGGTAAAAAATGGCAAAGCATTGACAACTTTTAGTTTAGGCGTTTTTTGCTTAGGTGTTGAGTAGCTTCATGGATCAATTTCATGACCTTTGCAGTAAAAGTAAATCTCGGGACAATCCATTTCATAAAGGGGACACCCTAAAGTTATGAAAAAACTATGTCCCGTCTTGTTATACCTCGGGGAGGGGTACCTCAAAAACTAAGCCTCTTTTTGACCGATGTTTGCTCCACTAGAAGGTGTTATCACATTGTCGTTTTCAGCCGTCGTGCCTTTTTTATGTCACCTTAAGTCACCTTAAAGGGGAACTCCACCCATTTTCAACATTTTAATGTCATTAATATACCTTAGAGATGTTGTGTGGACATGATAAAAAAAAAGTTCCCCCAACTTTATGTATTTCCTAAAAATGTCATTAACATGGTGAAATACATCTGATGACATCATCAAGATGTATTTCACCATGTTAATGATTTTTTTCTTTCAGAGAATAACATCAGAATTTAGAGCATCAGCCGAGCAACAACAGCTTGGCATTCGTTCAACTATAAATATAAATACCCAGTAAAATCCTCAATGTTTTTGTACAAATGTAACCAAATAGACTGTCTTTCTGTTTCTCTTTTATGTTTATTATCGCTGGTGTTCTGACAATGGGTACACTGGGTATTGCATAATCGAGTTAGGCATGTGCTCCCAGCCGGCATCGCTGTCGTTGGTTCAAATGTTGAAAACATTCTATTCATTCAAATAGGGCTCCGGTTCGCATCTTTACCTCATGGTGCCCTGGTGAGTTAAAGCCATTACGGGTTCAAATTGACGCTTAAGGGACGACGGGTCCATTCCGCTACATGTGTAAACTCTTTTGAGTTATGAAATGGATAAATCATCGCAGAGGTCTTTTTTTTTTTTTTTACTGTGTGGCTTCCCATTTTCTAGGTGACTTTCTTTTGTATCAGGATTCAGCTGCCTCCCACAGGCTCTGCCTCATTAAGGAGAACAACAGGAACACCTGTGCTGCTGTGCTGTGAGGTTTCGAACACGTCTTCTGGACAGCATTTCAGCCCCGGCGTTTGCACAAAGTTGTTCCCGTTACAAGCAGGCAGCGAGACGAGGAAACGGCTTTGTTTTTCCTCACCGGAGTAGCTATAATAATAATTGCACACGGACAGCGTCAACAAAACATAAAACGTCTGTTGTAGTTTTTTTTTTTTTCCTCCAGTCCTGGCATAACTGTCAGTTATATACTACGCCTTTTTTTCGTGGAGGGCAAAAACGAGTTGAGAAATTCTGTGGGGTTTTTGGTGGTGTTCCAATGGTTGCTCTGTGCCAGTCTTGGCTTGTGCCAGTCACCACCAACGGTGAGTGGGCACAGCGTTGGATGAGCGGAGCTGTTTGTGGTTATCCACATGGTCCAAGTCTAAGTTTTGTTTTTGGCATGTTTCAGTGCCTGGCTATTCCAACAATGCACGGATGCATTGTTGGCATTCAGAATAGGTGTTGAAAGGAAAGTAGCATCCTCCATCCATCCTGTTTTGTAACTGTACAAATGTAAACCAAGTGGGCCCCTAAGGGTTTGTTAAATTAATGCTGTAATCCGTAAGTTGTACTGTATGTCCTTCCTATAGGATTTAAACCCACACTGGGCACAACCTATGCTGTAGAGCAGAGGTTTTCACCTTTTTTCATAAAAAGGGCCCACTATTTATCCTGCATTTGAGCTGTGGACCACCATTTGATGTTGAATTTAGTATCAGAATTTAGAATTTAGTTTTGGGGGTCTAGTCCCCAAAACTAAGGATTGTCCACAATTTAGGAGAGATAACTGGCAAAAAGTTGGTTGAAATAACAATTCTTCGTTTTCTAAATGTGTACATTCTTGAAAATTAAGTCATTCATGTATATTTTAACTCTTGAGAGTGTAAAATGATACCAAATGGACCTGTGAGGGTCCATTTGGTATCATTTTACAAACATTTGGTTACCAACTGTCCGTCATTTAGCTGGGGAATACCTGGAATCCTCTCAGGGACCACTGGTGGTCCCTGGACCACTGGTTGAAAGCCACTGCTGTAGAGTCTGTCATCTGAAAGGTGTTCCGACAGACACGTCCGGGGAGAGACTCTCTGTTTTAGGATTGTGCCCTCGCTTTTCTCTTTGCAGACGAGTAAGCCTGGTTGACGGAGGACTATGTAAACCCATGCAGGTGTACCATGTCAGGCGCAGTGCGGGGCGGGGTGACAAAGTTAGTACCAGTGAGTCAAGACGGAACGGAGACGGAGATGTTGTGCTTTGAGCCTATTAGGACGGTGGCACCACTGGTCAAACACAGGGTCTAAACATCTGCAATGGGTGCAGGGTGGTCCATCACCAACCGCTGCACATGTGTAGTTCATAATAATTTAACCACACAATGCCACAGTGGTTCTCACTTCTCTCTCTTTTCCATAGAGTTGGGAACCTTATTCAGCCCTGAACAGAGGATTTGTGTGGTTGAAAAATGTTTACACATACAGTAATACAAAAATGTTCCACAATTGTTTGTGATATCTTGAATGTAGCCACTAGTCATAGAGACTTGTACATCGTCTGTTTTGGAACAACCAATGAAGCCAAATATATTTGGGAATAACTACCTCCATGTGCCAGAGTATGGTGCCTCCCAGTACCGGCGGAATAGTTCTGGAGCAGTGGATTGTATGGCCTTGGGTCTTTCCCTAGTGGACTGACCGAGAGTAGCTACTGGGACGTAAGTCGGGACTTGATCAACCCCGGCTGGGTCGCCTGAGTGAGGGGTATGATGTTGCGAGACCCGAAACCCCGATGACCTTGGGATACATCACTGAGGATACGTCCCAGTTGCATCCATGCGATGTATCTTTAAACCTTTAGTTTCTATTTATAGTGGCTCATAGGAATAGACTATGTGACAACCAGGGAAAGACTTGGTGACCACCGGAGAGACGGGTGACAGCCGGAATGTAGACGGCACTCGGGTGAGCAGTATGGGTTAGCGCCCCAGCCTGTGTCCTCCGTGAGGAGGAAGCCCAACAACTCTTGGTGAGGCCGTTAGGAGGGCCATTGTGATTCGCTGCTCCTGAATGAATTGCCGGTGCTGGGAGTCTGGTGCAACGCACAGGTCCTGTGCCAACCTGGTGAGAGCAGGAGCAGACCTGGTGAGACGTAGGAGGGGTCTGGACAGGAGTCAACCCACAGAGCCTAGTCCCTCCATGTGCCAGAGTATGGTGCCTCCCAGTACCGGCGGAATAGTTCTGGAGCAGTGGATTGTATGGCCTTGGGTCTTTCCCTAGTGGACTGACCGAGAGTAGCTACTGGGACGTAAGTCGGGACTTGATCAACCCCGGCTGGGTCGCCTGAGTGAGGGGTATGATGTTGCGAGACCCGAAACCCCGATGACCTTGGGATACATCACTGAGGATACGTCCCAGTTGCATCCATGCGATGTATCTTTAAACCTTTAGTTTCTATTTATAGTGGCTCATAGGAATAGACTATGTGACAACCAGGGAAAGACTTGGTGACCACCGGAGAGACGGGTGACAGCCGGAATGTAGACGGCACTCGGGTGAGCAGTATGGGTTAGCGCCCCAGCCTGTGTCCTCCGTGAGGAGGAAGCCCAACAACTCTTGGTGAGGCCGTTAGGAGGGCCATTGTGATTCGCTGCTCCTGAATGAATTGCCGGTGCTTGGAGTCTGGTGCAACGCACAGGTCCTGTGCCAACCTGGTGAGAGCAGGAGCAGACCTGGTGAGACGTAGGAGGGGTCTGGACAGGAGTCAACCCACAGAGCCTAGTCCCTCCATGTGCCAGAGTATGGTGCCTCCCAGTACCGGCGGAATAGTTCTGGAGCAGTGGATTGTATGGCCTTGGGTCTTTCCCTAGTGGACTGACCGAGAGTAGCTACTGGGACGTAAGTCGGGACTTGATCAACCCCGGCTGGGTCGCCTGAGTGAGGGGTATGATGTTGCGAGACCCGAAACCCCGATGACCTTGGGATACATCACTGAGGATACGTCCCAGTTGCATCCATGCGATGTATCTTTGGGAATAACTAAATCGCTACCTTACCTTCTTATCGTTAAGAAATATCTTCGCCAATGTGTAAAAGATTAAAATTCAGCTCTTGTGGGAAACTGCATGAAAACAGCTCAAAATATTTTTACTACCGGTTATTAGACACCATTAGAAACAGACTGGTGAAGAAATGTCTTGGTTAGTTCCCAGGTTGGTCAAATACCTGATAAAATGCTCTAATTAAAAGTGTTTACATTGATTCTGATCCGCTCCATTAGCCAGTTTTGCAGTACCTGCTCCCATCCCTCCACATTACACCACAGAGCCGTAACCAGGCAGTTTGATTAAAATAATGTTATTCATCACAAAAACATTATTCTTCACACACCTCCATGTACTCTTATCACGTCTCACAAACGACCAAAAGGTTGTCACACTTAAAGTGGAATTTTCCTGAGAGGATTCAAATGTGAACCAAATGGACCCTAGCGGGTCCATTTGGTTCCATTTGTACCCTCTCAGGAAAAAGGGGTCTGAAAGAAAAATCATTAACATGGTGAAATACATCTCGATGACGTCATCAGATGTATTTCACCATGTTAATGATTTTTTCCAGACCTTTTTTTTTTATCATGTCCACACAACATCTATAAGGTATATTAATGACATATTAAAAATGTTGAAAATGGGTGGAGTTCCCCTTTAACGAGTCAGCGTAAAATAACAACAACAACAACAACCCCCGTCCTTCAACGCATCGGCCGTGCAGCTAGGGATTTTGCTTCTCTGCAGTCACCTCATGATGAAGTGCTGCCCAACCTCCACGCAAGCGTTTATCTCGCCTGTGTGTGCGTGTGTGTGTGTGTGTGTGTGTGTGTGGTCTGTCCACAGCCCTCGCTGACCCGGCCCTCAGTCCTTGGGGAGAGCAGAGGGCATGCTGGGAGTCTTGACCTCCTGTTTGTTTTCACGGTTGGCTAGGAACAACATGAGAGACTAAGGTGTTGCCGTGCAGGGAGAGTTGAGCTGCACAGTTGAGATCCCTGGGCATATTCCCTGGGCGTCTCTCTCTCTCTCTCTCTCTCTCTCTCTCTCTCTCTCTCTCTCTCTCTCTCTCTCTCTCTCTCTCTCGTCCAGCCCCTGTAGAGACTGACCAGCTCAGTGGGCTGACATTTATTTACACACACCTCACACATCTCTCCAGTGACGGGACAGACAGAGATGCCAAGAGGTTATATTTCAGATAATGGAAGACTGTGCAAAGCGGAGCAGTTGCGTGTGTGCGTGTGTGGCGGCAGTGGCTCAGAGGTAGAGTAACTGGATGGTAACCACAAGGTTGCCGGTTCGATCCCAGGCTCCCGCAGAGTCACTGTCGAAGTGTCCTTGAGCAAGACACTGAACCCCTAATAGCTCCTGATGTGCTAGTAGGTACCTTGCAGGGTTTCCACTGCCATCAGCGTATGTGTGTGGATGCATGGGTGAATGTGATGCACATTTACCATTTATGTGTGTGTGGAGGAGGGTTGGGTTGGTATTCATTCAACCATTTGTAACTCAAAGACACTACAAATGTAACCCAAAAATGGAGCTTTTTACCAAGATTTGTTTTTTTGGCTTTCATGTCATTTTTGTGCTAGTTTCTAAGTAAAGAACTAAAAGAGGGAGGTAGACGTGCAGGAAAAGATGTCGTGGTCGGGACTTGAACATGCAGCGCGCTGTGCAGTATGTGGCATGTGGCCTTACCTGGAGCGCTATGCTAACAAGCACCCCAGCCATCATTGCCATTTTATAGGTGGTTTTATTTGAATCTGACTGAATCTGCTGCCTTCAATTATCACTGAATGCCTCTTAACAGTATCTCTGCTAACCCGAGTTTCCCGAGTTTTTATGGCCACTAGTGGGCACCAAAGTATTTTTTATTTCTTTTAGGCGAGTGCCTAAAGCGGTGAAAGTGTTAAGCTTACATTCTAGCTGTTTTTTAAGTATGTTGTGTAAAGTACCTGCTAAAACCAATATGACGCACACTTCATAGTTCATACCTCGTATCTCAGTCGTATTCAACCATTTGAATGTCAAGTTATTCTCAGAGATGGATTTGTCTGCGCGCTTATACCGTATGTGTACATAATCTTTTTTTGTTGTTTTGTGTAGACCCCAGTGTACACGATGAGACATTACTGGCGTCGGTATCAATCGAAAAGGAAATTGGCCGGTGTAACATTTCAACGGCTCCATCTCTTCCTCTGGCGTACACAAAGACACTAATAGTGCATGTCGTGCATTATGTATGTTATTGACTGCTTGGGCTTCGTGCTCTCGCTGCTGTTGTCTCTCTTTCACGTACAGAACAAACATACTATTATGTGTAATATATTGACTCTCTCTCTCTCTCTCTCTCTCTCTCTCTCTCTCTCTCTCTCTCTCTCTCTCTCTCTCTCTAGGTGAGTACGTGTGATTGAGAGTACACCAAACACAGCTGCGGGAATCAATAGCTTTGTGAGTACAGCCGGGGACTCACATCTCATTAGCCCTGATGATTCAACATTCCACTTCGTCTGTTTTCCCATGGAGGCAGAGTGCACGCACGCCACACACGCACACATATGCATGCACACACAACACATAAACAAACAAACAAACTTACTTTGCTATATTCCGGAGGACCTTATTTTAAATAGAAACTTGATTTGTGAGCTGGTAGATACTAGGCTATTTTCCGGTGCGTGACTTGAGCACAAACAGTACAGTATAAAATATGGAAAACTCTAACCCAGGCCCAAAGCTGTGTCTTTTTTTCCTAATTTCACTTGGGAAGGATCGACCCAGCCAGGACAATTTTTACACATGGTATCTGTTTCTCAGATGCTAATACATGCGAGACATTTGGCCCTCACGAGTACAGTAACACACACACACACACACACACACACACACACACACACACACACACACACACACACACACACACAACGCACAGCACACACAGCACACAGTGTCCCTACTTAACTCCCTGTGTGCTATAACATTAGATAGGTAATCATTAGCAACTGATGCACTGCGTTTGCGTTGCTGCTGTTGCTTAAGACGTTGAGCTGGCTCTGTCCACGGCTACTGAAAACAAATCCTTTTTTCTCCTGCCAATACGTCTGCGCTGGATTGTGTAATAAGCCCATTGTGTGCATCTGTGCGTGCGTGCGGTGTGTGTGTGTGTGTGCGTGCGCGCTGTGCGCATACTGTACGACGTGCGCGTTCACATCTCCGTGTTTCCGTGCGAGCGAGCAGCACAAGCGACTCCATTATCTGTGCGTCTGAACGTTTTTGCTGCCCCATGCATCATCCCCTGGCATCTGTCTTCATGTCAGCTCTGATAACGGCCCCCATTGCCCACAGAGATGACTAATCAATAACACCCAGAACCATGCGAACAACAGCTACACTGTCCACGCACACACACACACACACGCATGGGCACATACACATGCGTGCACGCAGTGCGCACCAGACATGGGTGTAAGTAGTTAACTATAGTAATATTATTACTTTTCTCTGTAACGAAAGTCAGTGGTGTTTCTAAGCAATTTGGAGCCCTAGGCAAGATTTTCCCTGGAGCCCCCCCCCCCCCCCCCCCCTTACCAAATGGTAAAATGGCGCCCCCCCAAGGGATAAAAATGAACTAAAGAACATATTATGTGTGTTTTAAATGTTCAATTCTAGTTATAGAGGACAAGTATAATGTATTTATCCATATTAAGCTTATATGCCTGGTATCCTCCCCTCATGGCGCCCTAGGCAACTGCCTAGTCTGCCTAATGGCAAAAAACACTCCTGACGTAAGTTATGATAATTATTGTTATTACAGACAGACGTACAAAGCCAGTGTCATAGTTGCAACATTGGCACACTCTCTCTTTCTCTCTCACTCTCTCCCGGCCACGCACAGGGCCATGCATGTACTGTATATTCACAAGCGTATCCTGTACATATTATTCAGGCCCTATTGTACAGAGGCCTGCATGCTCCCTGTGTTCTCTCTCACCCTGAGACAGCATAAAGCTCTAGTCTCACAAAGAGTCGTGTTCTCTTTCTATTGTGTTACATCACCAGCCTTCTCTTTGCGTTGCCCTCTTCTGCTGTTGACGTTACCCTGCTTTGATGCTTGGCTATTTTGATACTCTGCTGTTCTTTTGATAAACAAGTCTGGCGTCTGCCAACTTAGACTTGGGAGTTTTAGTGCTGTGATTGCAGTTTGGGTTTCATACGGCTTTCTTCATGTCTTTGACTTTAACCAGAGTGAGATCTACTGTATCGTTTTATTACTTTGTATTGATTGAATACTTTATGATACTTTATTAAGTTAGACATGTAGAGCACATGGTACAGTCAGACATTGAGACTAAAAGGATAACACAAAACATCCTGTGCACTTCCATTGTGGTCCTATGTAGTCAATTCATCACAATAGCATAAATTATCACAATAATGCATAATGGCCATATTTGGAGTGTGTCCTGGACTACATGTTGTCTCAGTAAAACAAGCCCTCCCCCCTATCCACAGGGACGTGCAGTGCACCAAAGAATTGTGGTAATTGTAGTCCAGGAAGTATTGTGTTGAGACACTGGGCTCATTGCTAAAACCACCTACTGTATTACACACATAAAGACCACCAGGAAAGTGTTCTAAATCTTCTAAATTTCATTAACATAATATTTTTGGGTGGTGCTGAGATGTCCCTTTAAGCCATTTATTCTGTACATGCAAGGATTTAAACGGGAGTGGCACGTTTTTCTGATGGAATATTTTCATTACAGAGACATTTGAGTCTCCCTTTCCGTACTGTAGCAAATACAGTAACAGTAAAGTTGGCCTGTGTGAAGATATGTCACTGTGCAACCTCCGTGTTTAAGGATAAACCCGAATGCAATGCCCATTGGCAGACTGCATTGGGAGATATACTGTACGTCTAGTCTGGACATTCCAAGGAATATTTAAGGGTGTTATTTAAATGACAGCAGGTTTCACCTGTGACAGTTACGCCATGGATCAGATGTCTACGATGATATGATCAGGGGCGTTTTTGCCATTAGACAGACTACGCAGTTGCCTTGGAAGCTATTTGGGGGCACCAGACATACTTTAAAAGGCTTATTAGCTTCCATATGAGGCACCATTTTACTGTGCCTGTCATAGGTATGACATCACAGGAGATTTTCCCTGGGAAAATCCAAATTGCCTGGGGCTCCAAATTGCGTTGAAACGCCACTGTTTACGATCACTTGATAAATTCTGTGCTGACGTGGATATATGCGGCAAAACACTTGAATTTCAGGCAACAATTACACCCCATTGATGAATGAGGGCCTATATGTATAGGCCTACTAAGGAGAAAAGGGAAAAAACGGCAGCAGTGAGAGTGACACCTCCTTTCTATTATATGGGAAATTGAATTAGTCTCCCCTTGTGGTTTCCTGATGGGTGATTTTTCAGGACAGTTCTGAAAGAAACCAGTGATTTACATCTCTTAAAGGATGGTGTCAGGGCATTCCTCATTTCGGTGGCAGAAGAGTTGTAGAATGAGAAATTTTGTTCTATATTTGGGTAGTACAGAGAGCTGTAGTTGAAGTGCAATCCATTATTTGAACACGGGTTGGTTGGATTACTGTAGCTCTAGCTCTGGTCCACAGCTCTACTGCTGCTACTGACTGGCAGTAGTGCCATGGGTAAAACAATGCTATCTCTTGGATGGAACTCCGACCAGTCTTTCGTCTTTAATGGAAATATAAAGAATGTTTTACCTACTTACGAAATCAAACACAGCTTGTGTGATTAGAAATCCTGCTTTGGGCCTGGGCCCAGCAGTCTCGGCACCCTGGCTGGTAATCCAACACTGGCACTGTCCGCGGGGTCGACTCCCGATGCCCTTTACTGCATGTCAACCCAACATATCTCCTCCCAGCATACTATCTGTACCTCTATAAAATACAATAAAGCCACAAAAATGCATTTAAAAAGAAAGAAAGCCTACTTTCCTTCATGGAAGCACTCTGAGCCTTCCGCCACACTTTTTGTAGCCTGGCCTAACCTGAAATGATTTTGGCCTGGGGGGGCGGGGTGCCGTTTGGCATCTGTTTTAGACGGCAGATGAGCTGATCTGATTTGATCTCACCAACGTGTCGTCATTCACGGCCCCTCCCCTGCCTCCCTGTTTTTGTCCAGAAAGAGTGAAAATATTATCAATTCTTTGGCAATATCAGATATTATATTATTATCAATTTATTTTGGCAATGTCAGAAGAGGGCGCAAATCCGGTGACTTTCTGGCCACAAAGTGCATTTTATTTTTGGGCTGGGGGGCTCAGAGCGCTTCCACTAAGGAAAGCAAGCTTTCTAATCACACAAAGCATCTTTGTTTTGGTGAGGTAGGTAAAACGTTCTTTACTGTATATTCCCACTAAAGATGAGAGGCTGGTCAGTGTTTCAGAGATATCACTGTTTTACACATAGCGCTACTCTTCAAGGTAGTAGAAGCAGTAGACATTTTCAGGTAGTTCAGAATACTCCAGCTATAATTTTTGTCTAAGGAAAAGGTGATTATTATTCCAGTTCTGGTGGAGCCGAGCGGCACTGGGCTACCTGTACCTTTTTTATGAGTAATTTCTTTTTTTTTGTTCTATATAATTTATTTATGAAGCACTTAATAATCTACCTCTTTCATATAATTATCATATGACTGGACTGGCTCTCATTTTATCCTCCAGCCAGAACACTTTGGTCTTCAACCAACGTCCATTTAGATGTTCCCATTAAAAAAAAAAAAGAACTCGCTGGCGAGACGAGCGTCTAGTCTAGTGTCTTTCTGCTCCTGTACAGCCCTTGACTTGTGAGGAAGAACACTCCATACGGCTGGAAAACTGGATCATCCATTATGGTCCACCGCAGGCAAGGGAAAGAGATAGAGGCCTATTAAAGCATCTGTTTAAATACACCTTTGGAATTTCAAAAAGTGCATTAAAGACCTCTGACCCTTACAACATAGTTCTATTTCTACCTCCCTATCCCTCCTCCTCAACCCCCCCCCTCTCTCTCTCTGACATCACATTTTCTCATTTCTCTACAACACTTTCCCCCTTTATGTCTCTGCTTTTCACTCTTTAAATTTAGTGGTTTTCAACCGGTGGTCGAGGGACCACCGATGGTCCGTGAGGGCGTCCCAGGTGGTCCCGATGTAAATGATGGAGTTGCAAACCAAACAGAACCCTTAGAGTTATATTTATCTGTTGAGAGTATGACATGAAACTAATGGGACTCTTGCAGGTCCATTTGGTTTCATTTTACGCTCCCAGGAGTAAGTAATTGTCTGAATTAATACCAAGAATTAATTAATTTGTTAGTTAGTTAGTTGAATGTTGAATGTTGTTGAATGTTTGCTTATTATCTCTCCCAAATATAGGATGGAATTGTGGAAAAGACTATCTTTTAGTTTTGGGTCTGAGAGGCTCAGATGCAGAATAAATAGTGGACCCTGGTATCAAAATGTTTCAAAACCTGCTGCTTTAATTATCTCCCATTCTCTCTCTCTCTCTTATTGCCCCCACACCCCAGCCCTCCTATTTCCCTGTAAGGTGTAATACTGGTAGATAAATGAATAAACTAGCCTCCACACGTCCACATGTCCTTCCCTCCCTTAGGGGGAGGGGCGTTACTGCTGACCCAATAAAGTCGCATTCATGCTTCCGTCCACCTCAGGGCCGGATCTAGGCATGGGCATGGGGGGGGGGGGCAATGCCCCCTTAAATGCTCTGATTGCCCCACCAAACCAAATGATGGCATGCAAAACAACCCAAGATATTTCAAATTAAAGTGCTTATGATTAAAATGATTTGAAACACTACTACTACTACTAACCAACTACAGCTGTCTCACCACTAAACCGACAGCATTTCATCATTGAAAACAGAAAACTCTCTGAGTCAGACCTTTAGCTTTATGCATGCTGGGTGTCTGTTGCAACTTCAACAACAACTAATGTTATTATTGATGCTTTACTTGCCTGTAACCAAAAAATGGTATGGGTGCGACTTCATCGCCCGTAGCGTGAAGGGACACGGGCGATGAAGCTGCACCCATACCATTTTCTGCTGCCCCCCCCCCCAATTGGGAAATGTTACATCCGCCCCTGCATTCATGCTTCGTCTCGTGTTTGAAATGCAGTCCACCTATAAGCCGCAGAACTTGCTGCAGACGCGACAACGTGTTGTGAGCTTGTATAGGCGGGCTGTTTTTCGACGCCTGACACCACCGGCGCTGGTGCGACGGCGCATCAGTTACACAGTTGCACTTGACTCCTGCAGCCTTCTCTCATCCTTTATTCAGGCCTCTTTAAGGCGTCCTGCTTTCTTCCCTTTCTCCCTGCTCTCCGCCTGCCTCTCTCTCCCTCCGGTGGCCATAGAACGCTGTAATTGAGTTTTTTATTCAAGTCAATTAAAAGTGTGTTGGGGGCGCCCAGCAAGAGACAAAACAAGTGTGTGTGTGTGTGTATGTGTGTCAGGGCCGGATCTAGAGGGGGCAGGGGTGGGCAAGCAGTGCCCACCCAAATGTGCATCCTGCCCACCCAATGAAAGGTAATATCAGTGGTTTTCATCTGTGGTCCTTGATCTGTACGTTTGCCTGTTTTGTTTCCCAAATCCAGCCTGGATGGAATTGTGGACAAAAACAAAATAAATCTTTAGTTTTGAGCTCAAATGCTGAATAAATAGTGGGCCCTGGTATAAAAAAAAAAGATTGAAAACCCCTGCTTCATATGAAAAACTGGAGTTGCCCACCCTGCCATTATTCCAGCCCACCCTAGTGGGGCTGGCTAAATCCGGGCCGTGCGTGTGTGTGTGTGTGTGTGTGTGTGTGTGTGTGTGTGTGTGTGTGTGTGTGTGTGTGTGTGTGTGTGTGTGTGTGTGTGTGTGTGTGTGTGTGTGTGTGTGTGTGTGTGTTCTCTTCCATCCGCAGGCTCTCTGCGTATTCATTCGACCCACTCATATCACTCAGTCGACTGAGAGACAGCGTTAGGGGGGATGGGGAGACCTCCTTTTCACATGTGTCATTAAGCTGTTTTGACATTGTTTACAATGCAATTTATCCTTTCTCCGTGAATCCTCATGCACATGCACACACAAACACACACACACACACACACACACACACACGCACGCACGCACGCACGCACGCACGCGCGCGCACGCGCGCGCGCATACACACCATTCCTCCCCCATCCACCTTTTCCAAAAGAGAAATCCTATTTAAATGGTAATTCGAAACTTCCACTTTTGTGTGTGTGTGTGTGTGTGTGTTTGTTTTGAATATGGTACAGATGTACACCTTGTATTCTCAGCGGAGTGATGGCCATGACTAATGGAAAGGAGAGGGAAAAAGGCAATATTATTCATCAGCACTAACACCTAAAACACTTGTCTCCACTTGATACTGTAGCGCCTTCATTTCCTCACATATTCCCCGCCAGCATTTAATTTGTTAATTCACCCATTAACTGCCAGCATTTTCAGTGAAACACTTATTTTGGAATCCATTAGGATCTTCCTTCCCAAGAACAACTAGTTTTGACGAGCTAGTTTTGACCAGTAGCGCAATCTGGGAAAGGAATCCCAGTAATATCACATCCTTGTGTTCTGGGAAAAGTTGTGTATCCAATATTTAGGGTTAGGGCTCCTGTGAGTGTGCTGTGTCCATGTGTGACAACAAATGTCCAAAAGTAGATGAAAATCCACTGCTCTAAAGAGAGGGTGGCGTGATTTTTGTATATATATATATTTTTTTTTTTTCAATTTTGTACATGTTTAAGAGGTGACAGTATGTAAATAGACCCCTTGGTGTGTTTTGTATGTGCAATGATGTCTTCCCTTAGTATTTAGGGTTTATTCCTGGAGGCTGAACCTTTCCACCCAAAGGTGCCAATGGAAAAAAAAAATCAATATAGTGACATCACGTGCTCAGTCCCTCCCCTAACTCCTCCCCCTTTATCATGCAACTAAAGCTGTTGGTGTGGCTTCAGCTGGATCTCCACCCATCACCACCCACCAGGCAAATCAGGCATACTTAATGAACTGGCTGGGTGGACTCATAAATATGACAGTTTAACAAACACTGTACACTTTTTGGGGGAAAAAAGCTTACTTTTCACATAACATTAATACCTCATGATCACGTTTTAGAGTAGAAAAAAATCATGGCACTCTATTTTTAAGTCAGTACACCACGATGACTACACTTGTCAGCATTTTGCAATCAGTTCAGTGAAGTCAAACTTCTAAAATAGCCTATCCACGATTTTCCCCGCCAAGGCACTGGGGCTGCTTGTGTGTATGCTTACTTTCCGTCCAGGCAGTGTTGCCATGTCTACTTATTATAAGCAACATTTGACGTGTTTTATTATGTAAAGTCACTTGCAAATAGTTGCTGGTTGATGCTTTTTGGACTTGTTTCTAAAGTGTACATATAGAAGTTGCTTCTTAATGTTGTTTAAACCAGTGTATCCCACATTTTCTCATTTGGCATGTAATTGTCCACATTATCACAACCTCACTCTGTGTCGCTGTGAGCTTGTAGTTCAGCTATTTTCATGTGTGCTTGTTTCACAAGATGACAGGAACTTTTGCACACACACAAACGCAAAGACTTATGGGTTCTAGGAAGGTTGTGAATACTAAAATACAAATATGCATTTTGTATTTCATCCTAATCCCAAATCATATTGCCCAAGTTATTGCCAAGGAATTCGCATGAATTTTATAGCATTTTATTGCCCCCAAACACTCCTACCCCAAACACACACACACACACACACACACACACACACACACACACACACACCACACACACACACACACACACACACACACACACACACACACACACACACACACACACACACACACACACGTGTGCGCGGTTGTGTCTGTATATCAGAAGTTAACTGTTTTCCTTGGCGTTCTGGGTTTAGTTAAATTGAAATTCAGAATGTGCAATATTGAGATATTGAAAAGCGAAGGTGATGCTTTTCATATGCAAATGTGAAATGAAATGAGGGACTTTGCAACAGCCATTAAAGAAGAGCTGAGAGATTTGTGCCAGCTGCAGGCTCATTTTCCCTAAACGCCTTAATCAGCAAACAGTTGTGGAATGCATAAACTCACCGCAAGGATCCCAGGCACGCACACACGCGCGGACACGCACACACACACACACACACACACACACACACACACACACACACACACACACACACACACACACACACACACACACACACACACACACAGACACACAAAGAGACACACAAAGCACATCCGCACACACACACACACACACACACACACACACACACACACACACACACACACACACACACACACACACACAGACAAGCACACCCGCACGCACACAAGTACACAAACACGTACATGAACACACACGCGAACATACACACGCTCACGCACGCATGCATGCACCCCCCCCCCCCCCCACACACACACACACACGCTCTACACTCCCAAAGCTACAAACACATGCACACAAATGCATATTACATGCACACACACACACACACACACACACACACACACACACACACACACACACACACACACACACACACACACACACACACACACACACCACAGGCTCACACAAATACACTTGCACAGTGCAGTCACTAGTCACAGGCGCGGGGCTTAAATATTAAATATTCCATGTGCATGTGCACGCACACACACATGCACGTACACACACACACATACACACACGCACGTACACACACACACACACACACACACACACACACACACACACACACACACACACGTACACACGTACACACGTACACACACACACACACACACACACACACACACACACACACACACACACACCCACACACACATACACACACACCCCCCCACACACACACACACACACACCCCACACATACACATACACACACCCCCACACACACACACAGTCATTATATCTCCTCCGCAGTTAAATATGAAATAGACTGAAAGGGTGAATGATAAAAATGTTAATATGGTTTCAGTTGTTTATTAAACCTAATGTACAGACCTAATTACATAATTCGTGTAGGTGTGTTGCATAATACATTTCGCGGTGCTAAACGGCAACCCTCAGCACTGCAGTCATTGATATTATAATTTCTCATACATTTGGCATAGAGTACCTTTTAATTGACCTGAATACCCTCCATCTATTAGTACATTGCAAAGGCCAATTAGCACTGAGGATTTTGTTGCGCAACAGTTATTACACATTGAAATGCTGCATATCATAAAATTGCTCGAGTACAACTAATGGAAATAATCACCGTTGGCCATGTTGTACCTACAAATTTCTACTTACCCTTCATGCTAAAATATGACACCCAGGTTGAAATGTGTTAACACCTTGAATGCCGGTTACCATAGTAGGTGGGCACCAGAGCCTGTGAAATGTGCTACATGCAGTACTAAGAAGAAGCATTATCCGGCCAACCTGTACATCAGGGGTTTTCAACCTTTTTGATACCAGGGCCCACTACTGTATTTATTCAGAATTTGCGCCACGGACCACCATTTGCGGACATTTTAGCCCCACAGACCCCAAAACTAAAGATTTATTTTGCTTTTGTCCACAATTCCAGGCTGGATTTGGGAGACAAACCAGTCAAACATAGATAAATAATGACAAATAATCTTCTACATTCTCTAGTTGTGTTGACTTGGGTAATTCAAGTGAATATTTTAACTCTTGAGAGCGTAAAAATGAAACCAAATGGACCCGCAAGGGTCCATTTGGTTGTGGAGGGGGGTTACGGAGGGGGGACACGGGGGGGACTCCTCATGCATTAAAGGAAGCATGAGGCCAGTCCGCTGCCTCCCCAAGGTTGGGGAGGAGTTTGTAGGGACCAGGATCACATCAGGCAATTGCCACTGGCTGGAAGGATTGTGAGGATAAAAATATACTGTATATATTTAAAAACCATAAATTATGGCATTCATTTTTTAAGACAAAAATGATAGACAATACTGTATGCGTCCCAAGAACATTTTCATTCGGGACAATCCATTCTATCATATCATATCTTTTCAGCCTCATGTTGAGTGATCTGAAGAGGGTGAGATATGATTATGTTACAGTAGTGACACATTTCCATACAAATAAAACGCATTTTGGCGTTTTCCCAGTCCTTTTGCTCTAGGCATTAGGCTTGTGACTTAACACAGCGGGGCGTCACTGTCACTCTTTTGAACGTGAGCACACAGAGGACATGTCATTCTGGAAAAGCTGTTTGAACATCTTTGGAAGTCTCAAAGGGTGTAGATAACCCAGGGTCGGGGGGACGATTATCCCTGACATTCAAGCTCCCCACAAAGGCTTCCTATAGTCACACTGTCAGGTAGAAACCTTGTATGTTCCAAGCTAACAAGAAGAAAGAGGGAATGTATGTCACAATGTACCCAGTGCACAGTATAGTTATTATTTGGTATTTTTATCTTAACCGATAACCACTATACTATATACCAGGGGGTTTCAACCTTTTGCCACGGAAAACCATTTGAGAAAACTTTAGCCACACAGACCCCAAGTCTAAAGATTTATTTTGCTTTTGTCCACAATCCCAGCTGGATTTGGAAGACCAAACTGTCCAACATACAGATCAAAATGGCCATTAATCTTCTACATTCTCTAGTTGTGTAGACTTGGGATAATTCACATGATGAATATTTTAACTCTTGAGAGTGTAAAAATGAAACCAAATGGACCCGCAAGGGTCCATTTGGTTTCATTTTTACGTTCTCAAGAGTTACATCTGGTTAACCAACTTAGCTGGGGACCACCTGTAACCCTCTCAGGGACCACTGGTGGTCCCCGGACCACCTGTTGAAAGTGTAAAAATAACCCCTGTTATATACAACAAAGCATATCTGCAATTGTGAGCTTGTAGATCTCTGAAAAACAAAACAAAAACATTTTAACATGGAGATGGTGATAAAGGTTTCCTGCCCAAAAGGAACAATCGTTGCTTACGCAGTATTGAGCATGGTGTTGTCTGATTTTTTTCAACATAAATAAGCATAAATAAACAAGCCAGAAGGAGCCTATGCAAAAAAAACAGCATCCGTGTTGCCGAGAGTGACGCCACCACATTACCAACTTACTGTAGCTGTCGCGTTGTCTGTCCTGGCAAGGTGCTGATGCCGACCAGTGGGTGCCGGCTTAAGAATTTGATTAGGTTATGTAAGACTTCAATGTTTTGTATCAAAATACCTTATGTATGAGTACAATACCGAGAATGTTTGCATTCGCCATCTTGGTTGAAGAAGAGTCTATCTATGTCTGAGATAACTAATCTTACTTATCTTTCATAGTGGTTTAAGCCCTGTGGAAATGTTGCATTAAGTTTTAAAATCCATTGCTTTTCTGCAAACCTCTGTCCACGTTTGGTCACATTCTAGTCTACACACTTCCATTCCCTCAATTCAGTGTTTAGGTAAGGTTAGGGTTAGGTTGCTGGATAAAACACCACCGGCAGCACCGACTATTCCCCGGCTAATTCCCGGCTGCCACCAACGTTTCTTGCACTCACTTAACAACTTTAAACCTTAGCAAGAACATTTTTATTGTCCTTTCATAGGTTCACAGTGGACCTGAAACTAAACGTTTCTGTCGGTGGCCATATACAGATGATTCCGGGGATCCTTGGCATGAAATATCGAGAACCACTGACATAAAAATGATGAGGTTGTTCAGAAAACGTATTCAAGGGTCATCAGGTCAAAAAACATTTAGAATGCAAGCCTAGAAACAAGCCTGAACAACCACAACCGTGCCAATACTTACAACAATAACAACTTCCAAGTTGCATATAATAAGCAATAAGACACGGCAACAGTGGTTGTGCACATAAAATCAAATCAAATCTTCAAGCTCACAATGTGTTGATTGATCTGTGGAGCTTAGACAGGCACCACAGGCGAGCAATGAACTATAAATCTGGCTTTATCCTCTGTGAACCACTGACCCTGTTACACATACAGTAACAGCGGTGCACCATTCAATGTCGGCTCGCCTCCCAAACACACGCACGCACGCACGGTCGCACGCAGACACACACACACACACACACACACACACACACACACACACACACACACACACACACACATACACACACACATACACACACACACACACACACACACACACACACACACACACACACACGCACACACGCACACACACAGAGTGGAGCAAAATTTGACGTGTAATTATGCTAGGAATAGCAGGGGAGCACTTAAAAAGTGGGAAAACATTAATGAAATATTACTTGAGCATTGTAAGGGCAATGTCGCAGGTCGTTAACAAAGGGAAACAATTTCACAAGATATGCATGGAGCTCCATTTTTTTTTTTTTACAAAGCTCTTTATATTGAATGGAGTGGAAAAATCTCCCCATATTCAATAATTCTCAAACCTCTTATAACCTGGCACCTCTGTTATAGGCATTATAGGCAAACATTTTGAAAAAAAAAAAACAGATTAATAAATTAACATGCTGTAGATTATAATGTTTCAGTGGGGCGCTATCCTAGGTTTGAAGGAATGTGCAAGCATAAGACACTGTCCTAAACCAGGGGTAGACATTAAGGGAAATTTGCCACTGGCCCTTCGGGCCAGTGGCTTTTAAGAATCACTGGCCCCACAACTGTAACCACTGGCCCAGGTAATCGATCCCCATAGTCTGCAAAAAAGACCAGCATTTATTAATGCATTAAATGCATTCAAGTTAACAGCACTCTTTTCATGGGGGTCAAAACCAGTAGACCGTTCAGCAAGCTGACCCTTATACAATGCAGAATGCCTAAAATATTTTTTGTGCTAATAAACAAAATATAAATAAAACTTAAACAATTACAAAACAACACCATCATATTGTGAAATAAAAATAATAGGGCATTTTACCACTGGCCCCATCGGGCCAGTATAGGGCGCCATCTGGTGGCCCGCACGTCTTTTCAAACCTGTTTCGGGCCATCGGGCCAATTATAATGTCGACCCCTGTAAACAAAAACATTACATCTCATTGAAAATGAATGGCATTGCATACTGTATTATGACTAAGGGGCGACGGTGGCTCGAATCCCGGCTCCTCCTGTCTACTGCAGACCCTTACAGATCTGCAACTCTTTAGTGGTGAAATGAAGCCAAATGGACCCGTAAGGGTCCATTTGCTCTGAATTGCTATTAGAAAATGTAGAAGAATTGTTATTTTGAACAATGTTTTGGCAGTTTATCTCTCCTAAATTTTGGACAAAACTTGAAAATCCTTGGTTTTACAATTGAATTACTTATAACTGACAATTTTTCCTATACAGTATTTACTGTATATTGTTTTTTTTTTTTCTTTTCTTTTCTTTTCCTTTTTTTTTTTTTTTTTTTTTTTACTTTTCTTGCCACCAGGTAACTGCCCCCCTGGCACCCCGGTAAAAATCGCCAATGTCTTTTACCATTTACTAAGTACATACACTACATTAAATTGTTAGACCCATGAGTTAAAGTTTTCAGAGAGCTGTGCTCTTTGCTCTTGACATACCTTGAGGTGTCAATTTTGACCGCTGCTGTCTTTGCCTTCCCGCGTCCTGTTTCCTAGCATGGGGTAAATTGCGCGGGAGAGAAACGCTGTGGGAGGAATACAACCGCAATTAACGGCACGAGGGAAATAATTAAAGTTTTCTTATGACTTATAGGAGAGGAGGCCCCCGTTGGCGTGAAGCCTATTACAATCAATGACAATAACATGCATGAGATGAAGATGAAAGGCTATTCAACAGACAACACATACACACATGTGCAGCTGCTTGCTTGACTTCTATTCATCATAACCTCATGATGAATAGAAATGGCCTGGAGGATGGAGTATGGGTGTATTGTATCAACAACAACAACAACGTGCTAATACGGAACGCGTGGTTCAGACAGACACAGACGGATTGGAGGTCCCACGCTCTTTCATTCCAATTACAATACACCCACCATCCTAATGGCTCAAATCAACACGGTGTCTATTTTTGTATTAATCGGGTAGCCGACAGGCTTCCTTTGTTTAAAGTGCTTAATTTGATAATTAGTCTTTTTGTTATTGGCCAAAATATTGTCTATATACACTGTGTTCCAACTTATTATGCAAATCATGTTTTTGTTTGATTTTCCAACATAATTGATGCAAATGATATCAGCATAATTTTCAAGTCATTAGCTGGCAATTTATATTTCAAATGTTATTGAACAAACCTCCTAATGAAAACAGAATTTAAAAAATAAATTAAAAACTTGGAACAGTGCGTTTCGCAGTGTTCCAAATTATTATGCACATCATAGTTTCAAGACATTTTCTTGTTTGTAAAGAACTGAAAATAGTAATTTGTTGAATTCATAGCAATAAGGAGGTCATATGTACTGGGAAAAAAAGCTATTTCAATCCAAAACATGTTAACAGGTCCAGTTACATGTTAACATGGGACCCCTTGTTTGATAGCAGCTTGCGTCCATAAAACTTGTGAGTTTATGGAGAGTTTCTGCTTGAATGTCTTTGCAGGATGTCAGAACAGCCTCCCAGAGTTGCTGTTTGGATGTAAACTGCCTCCCACCATCATACTGCACATTTTTCAAAACAGTCTTGTTCAGTGATGAGTGCCGTGTAACCCTGGATGGTCCAGATGGATGGAGTAGTGGATGGTTGGTGCATGGCCAGTTTGGCCACCATGTCCCAACAAGGCTGCGACGTCAGCAAGGAGGTGACGGAGTCATATTTTGGGCCGGAGTCCTAGGGAAAGACCTGGTCGGCCCCTTTAGATCTTTCGCTCGAGGATGCTCCAGACATTCTCAATAGGATTGAGGTCAGGGGGGTTGGGGTGGGGGCCACACCATGATTTTTTTCCCCCTTTTATGCCCATAGCAGCCAATGAAGCTGAGGTATTCCTTGCAGCATGAGATGGTGCATTGTCGTGCTTGAAGATGATTTTGTTTCAGAAAGCATGATTCTTCCATTTTGTACCGTGGAAGAAAGTGGTCAGTCAGAAACTCATGATACTTTGCAGAAGTCATTTTCACACCTTCAGGGACCCTAAAGGGGCCAACCAGATCTTTCCCTAGGATTCCGGCCCAAAACATGACTCCGCCACCTCCTTGCTGATGTCGCAGCCTTGTTGGACGGCACTCATCAGTGAACAAGACTGTTTGAAAATTGGTCTTCGTGTACAGTATGAGGTTGGGAGGCAGTTTACATCCAAACAGCAACTCTGGGAGGCTGTTCTGACATCCTGCAAAGACATTCAAGCAGAAACTCTTCATAAATTCACAAGTTTTATGGACGCAAGCTGCTATCAAACAAGGGGTCCCATGTTAACATGTAATTGGACCTGTTAACATGTTTTGGATTGAAATAGCTTTTGTTTCCCAGTACATATGACCTCCTTATTGCTATGAATTCAACAAATTACTATTTTCAGTTCTTTACAAACTAGAAAATGTCTTGAAACTATGATGTGCATAATAATCTGGAACAGTGCAAAACGCACTGTTCCAAGTTTTTAATTTATTTTATAAATTCTGTTTTCATTAGGAGGTTTGTTCAATAACATTTGAAATATAAATTGACAGCTAATGACTTGAAAATTATGCTGATCATCATTTGCATCAAATATGTTGGAAAATCAAACAAAAACATGATTTGCATAATAAGTTGGAACACAGTGTACAGTATACAACATATGTTCTGGGCATCCTTTATGGCAGGTAAAAATGTCAAATTTTCCTTTTGCTTTAAAGATGGAATGCCATGTTATATGAAAAGTAAGATTTTTAGTTTTAGTTTTAAAAAGGGTTGCAAGGGTTGGACCATTTGGTTTCATTTTTACACTCTCAAGAGTTAAAATATCCATCATGCGAATTAGTCCAAATCTACACAACTGGAAGATTAATGGTCATGGACGGAAGCAAAAGAAATCTTTAGTTTTGGGGTCTGTGGGTCTAAAAAATATCCTCAATTGGTGGTGCGTGGCTCAAATGCTGAATAAATGGTGGGCCCTGGGATGAAAAAGGTTGAAAACCCCTGTGCCAGACAGTACTGTATACTTACTATTAGGCACCACAACCTGACTGCTGTGGACTCTCTGAGTGTACTCTGAGTGTACTGCACGGACTGGAGAGCACACACACACACACACACATACACACACACACACACACACACACACACACACACACACACACACACACACACACACACACACACACACACACACACACACACACACACACACACACACACACACACATGCACACACACACTCAAACAGCAGTGCCTCCTTCTTTCTGCTTTCTGGAAAGCTGCCTACGATGGCTGACAGTGGCATCTCACATTTCCTCCTTTGCTGCCTGGATCTCATCCAATCGCCCACTTGCGCACGCACACACGCACGCACGCGCGTGCGCGCGCGCACACACACACACACACACACACATTACACAAACCCTATACAGTAGTATTGTAAAATTCTCAATGGTAATAATGTATCCATTTGTCAGCGAGTCTCTACAAATGAAGCCATTTTGACCCTGAACTATGTAGACAACTATCTTTATTGCAACAGCGGTTATACCCGGTTACACTGTATTGTTTGTGTTACGGAGAACGACCCCCCAACCCCCCCCCACACACACACACACCCACAAGAGTTAAAATATTCATCGTGTGAATTAGTCCTAATCTACACAACTAAGAGATAGTCATGGATAGAAGCAAAGAAAATCTTTAGTTTGGAGGGGGGTTGAAAACCACTAAACTAACCTGAGGTTCTCCCCATAGTGTGTGTGTGTGTGTGTGTGTGTGTGTGTGTGTGTGTGTGTGTGTGTGTGTGTGTGTGTGTGTGTGTGTGTGTGTGTGTGTGTGTGTGTGTGTGTGTGTGTGTGTGTGTGCGTGTGTGTGTGTGTTTTGCAGCATCAGCTCAGCTAGCAGCTCTCTCTGTTTCTATGGTTACCGCAAGTACAAGTTGTACCCGAAGATCCAAACTTTCCATATCCGGCCAGCCTTGCCTTGCCTGCCATTACTCCAGGGAGCTCCATATCGATTCATTTCTATTTCTGCCTGTCTGTCTGTCAATATAGATACAGTTTTGATTTGCCGTTAGCTTTCTCTCATCGGTAATAACTGGAATGGATTTCTGAGGGAGCTGGAATGAATTGGCACGTACGTAGCTTCCAGGGCCTTTCAGTGAGAATCATTAGTGTTTTGCACGAGAAGAACCTCGGTGTAGGAAAGCATTGTTGTGATTTAAAATGTTACGCTCTGTTTAAACAAGTAACTAACCTACAAGTTCATTACCTAATTTATCGATTCATTTGTTAAAGGGGTATTCCACTTAAAAAAAAAAAAATAAAAATCAATTTAAACGTCAATTTATGGTCTACTCAGTCTCATGTGAACATACCAGACAGTTTATAAGTTACTCCTTTTATAACTCCATTTTAACCATGCCAGATTATTCTAAAACAACCAATATTTTTTTCTGGTGACTGATATTGTCCTCCTAATATGTGAGAGGGCCGTGGAATTTCATTTACAGTTTTTAATTATTTTTAAAATATTGTTTTGGAAAATGTAGCCGCCTCCATATTTGGATATGCCCATCCAAATTAATAAAACAATCTTTTAAAAATGGAATTTGTTGCACTTAACACTGGAAAAACTATGGTTAAGTGGGAAAATGGGTAAAAACTTCAGTGATTGATTAGTTGACGAACCGATTAATCGATTACTATAATTATAAATATTTGTTCACTTCTGCCCATAGTGACACAGCCAAAGTAGTGACGCCAGTTAAAAAAATCATCAGCCACTGTTGTCCAAGATAAGAAAGACTTGAGAAGTGCTGGGAAGAGGTGTGGTTCCGATGGAGCATTCGGTCAGCACTGCCAAAAAAAGACCACAGAAATGAGCTTGCGCTAAGGCAGGGGTTTTCAACAGGTGGTCCGGGGACCACCGGTGGTCCCTGAGAAGGTTCCAGGTTGTCCCCAGCTAAGTTGGTCAACCAGATGTAACTCTTGAGAACGTAAAAATGAAACCAAATGGACCATTGCGGGTCCATTTGGTTTCATTTTCACACTCTCCAGAGTTAAAATATTCATCATGTGAATTAGCTCAGGTCTACACAACTAGAGAATGTAGAAGATTAATGGTCATTTTGATCTGTATGTTTGACTGTTTTGTTTCCCCAAATCCAGCCTGGAATTGTGGACAAAAACAAAAGAAATCTTTAGTTTTGGGGTCTGTGGAGCTGGAATTTCCTCAACTGGTACGTGGCTCAGATTTGGAATAAATGGTGGTCCCTATATAGTATAAAAAAGGTTGAAAACCCCTGCGCTAAGGCACTAGCAGATCACATGTTCTTTATCTCCATCATTCCCATTTTATTATTTCTCTTCTCAGCCTGTGTCATCTCCCCGGCCAGCGTCTCCACTATCCACTACAAAATTCCCTTAACTGCAATGTCCCTTTCCCAGCGCACAGGCCAGCTCCCCAACAGGCCTCCTTTTACTTCAGATATGATTAGGTTTGTGTCTGAGTTATTAGATTTGAGTTTGTTTCATTGCTTTCCAGCTAGAGGGCTCTTGTTATTGCTGAGTAGCCGCTGGTTTGACAGAACCCATGGTATATAGTATAAAATAAGCCCCTTTCCCCTGGTGAGCCGC
>CM076975.1:32057222-32102222 GCA_039105355.1 Benthosema pterotum | reverse complement strand
TGGTTTTCAACCTTTTTCATACCAGGGACCACAATTTATTCAGCATTTGAGCCACGGACCACTATTTGACATTTGACATTTGAGCTCCACAGACTCCAGAACTAAAGATGTATTTTGCTTTTGTCCACAATTCCAGGCTGGATTTGGGAAACCAAACAATCAAACAAACATATAAGATCATAAAATTGACCATTCATCTTCTACATTCTCTGAATATTTTAACTCTTGAGAGTGTAAAAATGAAACCAAATGGACCCGCAAGGGTCCATTTGGTTTCATTTTTACGTTCTCAAGAGTTACATCTGGTTAACCAACTTAGCTGAGGACCGCCTGGAACCCTCTCAAGGACCATTGGTGGTCCCCGGACCACCGGTTGAAAACCCCTGCTGTAGTAGCACAGAATTAGATAAAAAAACGAGGCCTGTAAGAGCACGGCTTAGGAATGATGGTATCGTGGGCATATAGCTACTGAACTCTAGCTGATATACATCTGTATTCTGTATGTTTGTGTATCTGCCGCTGTCTTGCCCAAACAACACTGTTTCTTCCCCGGGGACCAATATAGTGTTATCTCTTAACAGAGCATGGGGCTCCCAGGAGCATAACAGCAACCCGGTGCTGATCTCTCCCTCGTCTTCCTCGCTACGTCTGGCTGGGCCCAGAGAGCACGTTAGGCTCCGGCAGCTTCCTGTCCAGGGGCGGATCTAGGCATGGGCATGGGGGGGGGTGAGCAATTCCCCAGTAAATACCCAGTCTGCCCCCCCAAACACGGTGCCATGCAAAACAACCCAAGATATTTCAATTTAAAGTGCTTATATTTAAAATGATGAAACACTATTACTGCTAGTAACTACAGCTGTGTCACCACTAAACCAACAGCATTTCATCATTGAAAACAAAAAAACTCTCTGAGTCAGACGTTTACGCATGCGTGCCTGTTGCAACTTCAACAACAACAACTGATGTCATTATTGATGCTTTTAATTGACTAATAAAGCCCCGTAACCGAAAATGGGTGCGACTTCATCGCCCGTGGCGCGAAGCGACACCGGCGATGAAGCCGCCCCCATACCATTTTCTCTTGCCCCTACAACATGTTCTCTTGCCCCCCCCCAAATGGGACATGTTACATCCGCCCCTGTTCCTGTCGTGTGGTTGCTGTAGCTGTTGTTGTCAATAACACAGGATCCTGCATCGGCATAGTCCCCCATAAACAACCATTCAATCTGTTTCTTTTTATCTGAGACAGCGAAATCATCTTGTGACCGCAACAAATTTATATATATATTTTTTTTACTGCCATGACCGCTGTGCCAACGGTGGTCAACAATGCCGCAAACATACAGACATCAACTAGTTCATAGTAACAGCTAACGAGTAGTGGCTAGGACTGGGACTGCTACTGTTGGCGTAATAACATCCCACCCGCTTCTACCGTTATCAAGCGATAATTCCCAGTAGGCTGCTTCTCAGCACCATCTTATCGAGGAGGCATGTTGTCTGGAGCCTACTCACTGATAAGATGACAACTGCGATCTTATCCACTGATAACAGTCAAATCTGCTTGCAGTTATGTTTTTAGGGGTAGGTTTAAAGAAGGGTGTAGCAATGTTTGTATAGCAAAACCCTAGCCCCCTCCAACCGTAACCCTAAGCCTAAAGGTCGAGCATTTAGGATTAGGGTTGCGGTTGGAGGGGGCTAGGGTTTTGCGTCTTGGAACAATGGGAATCTGCAGAACATGGCCATTCTGAGACGAAAAAGTCCTGCTGCTGATGACAACGTGATAATTGCGATCTTATCTACTGATAACGGTAGAATCCGCTGAACATCCAGTGTCATGAACCCGGAAGGTTAAATCAACGCTTCATATAATGATGGTTCCATCGTCCGTGACTGGATTATTTAGGCCCGCTTCTACACCAGTAGTGCTGCAGCCTCGGGTTCCACTCTACAGTGGAGTATTTACCCCATATAACCATCACTACCACGCGGATGTCGACAGCTACGGAGGATGGCAAACTGAGCAAACATGCCAAGTTATTCATCAGTGGGTTCCAACCAGTCGTCACTGCCATATTGACAACAATTGACGGGAGCTTGTTGACACTTTCACACTCTTTCATATTTCTTCGAATTTCCCAATTGGCTTGGTGGAGAGTTGGCTTAAATTTTAGACCACATGAACTGATAAATACTCTTAGAGCAGGGGTTTTCAACCAGTGGTCCGGGGACCACCAGTGGTCCTTGAGAGGGTTCCAGGTGGTCCTCAGCTAAGTTGGTTAACCAGATGTAACTCTTGAGAACGTAAAAATGAAACCAAATGGACCCTTGCGGGTTCATTTGGTTTCATTTTTACACCCTCAAGAGTTAAAATATTCATCATCTGAATTAGCCATTTTGGAATGTATGTTTTGCTTGTTTTGTTTCCCAAATCCAGTCTGGAATTGTGGACAAAAACAAAATAACTCTTTAGATTTGGTCTGTGGGGCTAAAATATCCTCAAATGGTGGTCCGTGGCTCAAATCCTGAATAAATGGTGGTCCCTGAGATGAAAAAGGTTGAAAACCTCTGTCTTAGAGCACAGCTGTGGTCACAATGGAGATATACAGTAATTCAAAATTGATGCCAAAAGATTTGTGAAAGAACTATTTCTTACCAGCCTCCAGACTACATTGACGGCATGCTACTGTTGCTGCTGGCCTGGAGATCTGACTCTGGCCAGAGTCTCTTGCATGCCGTCCTCCTTATCTCACCTGTCCCGCTGTCTGAAAAAGACAAAAAAGCCCCGGAGTGCCCTTATTTTTTATTCATTTGGGACTGTCTGTCTGCCGGCCTCTGCAGCACAGCAGCTTTAGCTATTCACACACTCACAGAGGCTTTCACAGTTACTGTGAAGTGAGTGTGCGGTGTGTGTGCGTGCATGTGTGTGCATGCACGTGTGTACGCGTGCAGGCTTGCTTTGTGCACGTAAGTCTTTACTACATTATAGACTGCTAAGCATTACTATACTTAGGAAGTACATTAAACATGGACCTACCGCAGCATTATAAGGTGAGCAGTTCATGCATTGTATAAGTGCATGGGGGCTTGCAAACGGGGAGCGATAAACACACGTTGTTGCCTGGATCAGCGGAAAAAGAAAAAAGAAACCTTGACAGAATCCAGGTCTGGTGAATCACAGGCGTGTACACGAAACAAGCTCGCGGAAAAGCTATTAAAGGGGAAGTCCACCCATTTTCAACATTCTAATATGTCATTAGTATACCCTAGAGGTGCTGGGTGGACAGATGAAAAGTTCCCCCATTCTGTGTCCCCAAGAAATGGAGGTCTGAAGAAAACCACTAACATGGTGAAAGATCTTGATGACATCATCAAGATGTATTTTCACCATGTTAATGGATTTCTTTAGACGCTTCTTTTTTTCTGAGAGCGTACAAATAGAACCAAATGAACCCGTTAGGGTTCATTTGGTTGCAGAAAAAATGATAAAAATGGGTGCAATTCCCCTTTAACAGGTCACACAAGAATGCAATGTTATTACATTGACGTTCACCTATCCTGCTTATAGCATACCTTTAAAGATGGAGTGCCGTAAATTTTTTCTACCCTAAAATATGATCATCAGGTATTAATGTTAAATGTTAAATTAATGAAAAGTAAGATTTTCTCCCCAAAAGTGTACAGTGTTTGTTAAACTGTCAATTTTATGATTCCACCCTACCAGTTCATTAAGTATGCCTGGTTTGCCTGGTGGGTGGTGATGGGTGGAGAATCCACCTGAACTGAAGCCACACCCACAGCTTTAGTTGTATGATAAAGGGGGAGGAGTTAGGGGAGGGGCTGAGCACATGATGTCACTATATTGAAGTTTTTTTCATTGGCACGTTTGACTGGAAAGATTCAGCCCCCAGGAAGAAACCCTAAATAGAAAGGGAAGGCATCATTCCACATAAAAAAACACACCAAGGGCTCTATTTACATACTGTCACCTCTTAAACATGTACAAAATTGGAAAAAATACAAAAATCACGGCACCCCCTCTTTAAGTAGTGCTTGTCCTTACTTGTTAAACTGTTTGACTGCTACGCTTATAAACATTTTAGTTCATTAGTTGCAATGGGTTTGCCAAGTAATGTGGCGGTGAACTCTTTCAGATAGTTCTTTCAGATAATTTGTGTGAGAAATGTTCATAAGAGGTTATCATACTGTGATGGGCTGTAACATCTTGTTCCACCAGTGTCTAGATCTACAAGCTCACACAGCATTGCAGCATACCACATTGTTAACTTGCAGATTGCCTAATGTTGGCGTGTGTGTGTGTGTGTGTGTGTGTGTGTGTGTGTGTGTGTGTGTGTGTGTGTGTGTGTGTGTGTGTGTGTGTGTGTGTGTGTGTGTGTGTGTGTGTGTGTGTGTGTGTGTGTGTGTGTGTGTGTGTGTGTGTGTGTTGGATAATATCATTGAAAAGTTGAGACCTGACCTCCAAGATGAAGTGTGAGTGATGTATGAGATATGAAGCTTTTGAAGGTGTTTTTCTCCAGCCAAATTGGAAAAAATAAAGCAGCATTTTCGTGTTCCTTGAATTCCCGTGTTCATATCAGATATACTCTCAAAGTCTGACACAATGCGGCTGAGAGGACGCGATACGATACGGGCAAAACGCCCCAAATGACCGTATTTTTTGGCATAATGACATCCACAAAAAAAACTGAACCGGTGAACACATTATATGATGACAATATGTCTAGACACAAAAGGTACTTTCAAATTGCACTCTGCTTGTTACACAGAAATAAATGGAGCCTCTTTTTTTGCCCTTACACGTTTATACGAAGGCCGTCTTTGTAGTTCTAAAAGACACACATTCCTCGATTTGTGTTTTAGGGACACATTTCAGAGGAACATCCTAAATGGATGGTAACAACAAAATGAAAGTGGTTTTATTATCCCCTGCCAATATTACATTTTTAGTTTTTATTTTGTGGTCTGCCACCGGCATCAAAGAATATTTCAGGGATTCAATTATTTTCTGTGGGGAAATGGATGGCACTGTTATGGGAAGTAGCAAAGTGAAAGAACCTAGTGAATTAATAAAGTCACATGCCTACCTGGGCTGTCTATACTCTGTCCGACCTCCAAACCTTTCATCGGAAAGATGCGATGCATCTACGAAATGACGTTAATCGCAATTTCTGAAACGCATTCCTCCAACATTTACTGTAGTTCTGAAAGCTGGAGATGTTGTGGCCTGCTACCACTACTGTACAGTTGTTTGTTTTCGATCCGCAAAATAGCAAAACAACCGGCGTGGACATGAACACTGAAGTGAATGGGTCAGTGCATGGGTGTCAAACTCTGGCCCGCAGGCCAAATTTGGCCCGTTGTGTAATTTCATTTGGCCCTTGAGACATTATCAAATTAAAAGGGAAGACCACCCATTTTCAACATTTTAATATGTCATTAATATACCTTAGAGATGTTGTGCGGACATGATAAAAAAAATCATTAACATGGTGAAATACATCTGATGACATCACCAAGATGTATTTCACCATGTTAATGATTTTTCTTTCAGACCCATTTTTCCTGAGAGGGTACAAATGGAACCAAATGGACCCGCTAGAGTCCATTTGGTTCACATTTGTACCCTCTCAGGAAAATTTTGAAAATTGCTGGAATTCCCCTTTAAAGGGTTAGTTTGTTCAAACTTGGCCCGCGGCTTTGTTCAGTTTGAAATTTTGGCCCACTCTGTATCTGAGTTTGACACCCCTGGGTCAGTGGACCCATTGGAAGAGAGGTTAGCAGAGCAGCCGATCGGCAGGCAGGCAGGCCGCAAGATTGGTGCACTGTATCGGTGTACGTTGAATCAAAGGGCTCGACTCCATGCAAGTAACTATAGATCATAGTATGCCCAGGGGTTGACACTAAGGACTCCGAGGCTCATGGTCACTTGCCCCCCAAAAATATATTGTAATTTTTGCAGATGTAACTCTTGAGAACGTAAAAATGAAACCAAATGGACCCTTGCGGGTCCATTTCGTTTCATTTTTACACTCTCAAGAGTTAAAATTCATTGTCTTAATTAGCTCAGGTCTACACAACTAGAGAATGTAGAAGATTAGGTCATTTTGATGTGTTCATTTGCCTGTTTTTTCTCCCAAATCCAGCCTGGAATTGTGGATAGCTAGAAAGCAGGGAAAGACACAGAGGCAGAGTGCAATGACTGCCTTCAAGACAAATTTATCTTGTGTTATAGTGCACTAAGTTGCACACTTGCCCGATCGGGCAACCAGGTAGCAGTCTTCACTTGCCCCACCATTTTTTTTTACTTGCCCCGGGCAAGCGGGCAAGTGTTAGTGTCAAGCCCTGTAAGCCTTCCACTATTGCTCAGAGCTGATATAGCGATAGAGACAAGGTTGTCAGGCTGCTCTCACCATGGAGCGTGAACCGTGAATTTAACTAGTCTGTCACACCCCAAGGCTGACACTGTTTATAATTATCTGTATACAATTAATGATATGTAGAGTAGCAGTGCATGCCACAATCAAACACACACACAGATTGGAGATGGGGGAGATGGAATGGTCTCAGTGTCTAAGAGGTTGGCCAAAAGGTTGTATGAGGATTACCCATAGAGTTATAAAAATAGAGAGACTGGAGCGATTGCCGTTCACTTCAATACAAGTTGCTCAATGGTGCTTTGAAGCACCCGGGAGACCGCCGGAAGTGCGCCTATTGTGGAATTAGTTCCTCCATGGACGCCTTTCTGGCTCTAATGGCGTAACAATTCGAACATGTTCTAACACATGTACTTAAAGACGACCTTTTTTAGTTCCGGTACATTTCTTTCAAAATATTTTAGAAAATGTGTTGTACTGCACTGTAGTGTTTACTTGCTGGTACACGCACACATACACTCACGCACGCACACGCACGCACACGCACACACACACACACACACACACACACACACACACACACACACACACACGCACACACGCACACGCATACGCACACAAACCAATTTGCGATGAGATGAGGGAGGACCGGCGGGGGCGGGGTGGTCGGTTGGGGGGAGACTTTTAGTACTAATATTCCATCATGAGATAGGAGCACAAAAACTACTCCAATAATAATTGCTGTCATCTGTTTCTCTGTCTTCTTCCCTCACACTTCTCGCTCACGTACGTACGCTCACAGGCCTCGCTGTCATCATGTATTCTCAGCCAAGCATCCAGCCACTAGCTGTGTCAATACGGATAGCTGGGTTTGGCGAGCCAGCGCTTTCCTATTATCACTTTCCGCTGCTTGCTCTCTCCTTTCTCTTCCCCTCTCTCCGTGTCTCCTTCGTGCTTGGCACTCCCATCATCATCTGGCTGCTTCACAAGCAATCGCTCTCAGGGCCATACTACTTTCAGGAAACGTGACAACAAACAAACATGGCTCCCATGGATGCTCCTGGGAGGTGACGGATCTGTTAGTTGTGTGGTTAAAGAAATGACAAGGCATTGATGCTCAAAAGTAAAAAATAAAAAATAAAAATAACAATGCATCAAAGGCGAAGAGAGTCATCTAGCAGTACAACACACTACCAGCGGTTTAACAGCTACACTCATGGCAGAACATTTGGGAGATGTTTGTCCATTGACAGCCAGTCAGAATGGAATAGTTTAGAGATGCCAGTACTATTATTGTGGAAAAACCTGAGTTAGAGCTTGGATCTTTGAAAGATGATGCCTGTTGCCTACGAGAAATACTGTAGCTACCGGTGTGAACTGCTGATAAAGGCGATACGATGCACATACAATAATGTAACAGACGCTTAGATATAATGTGGAGGTAACATAACGCATGAAACTTCAAAGAATAATTTGAAAGATGTTTTTATATGGGGGAATATATTATAGAATAACGGATCACTTACAGCAAAAGAAACAGTGATTACAAACTGAAGCAGTGGCGTTTCTTAGCAATTTGGAGCCCTAGGCAAGATTTTCCCTGGGGCTCCAGGGAAAATCTCCTGTAAAATGGCACCCCAAGGGATAGAATTATGAAGTATTTTTAAACTAAAGAACATACAATTCTAGTTATAGAGGATATGTATAATGTATCCATCCATATTAGTCTTATTAGCCTGGGATCCTTTAAAGCATGTCTGGTGGTTGCCCCCCTCCCCTCATGGCGCCCTAGGCAACTGCCTACGCTGCCTAATGGCAAAAACGCCCCTGAACTGAAGAGTTTATTGCACAGCCCTTTACTCGTTTGTCCTACGACTGGTGTAGCAGTGAGTCAAACCAAAATGTGTTAATCACAAGAAAACAGTTTTATGTATACTTGTTTTAAACTACTGCTTGCTTTCCGTCTTTTGTGTATGAAATATGCTTTACAAATACATTAGCTATGCATTTAGGTCAGTTACGTGGCATGAATAAAATCAATAATTCGAACTATTCTGCTTCCACAGCAACATAAACAAGTAGAAGTGTGATTTGCTACTCAGAATTGCGACACTATAGAACGTAGATGTTCAACTAGGGTGCACAATTATGTCATTACTTAGTTGGATGTGACAAAAAAAGAAAAAGAAAAGAAAAAGTGCCCTTCCGGGCACAGATCTCCATCAGGTCAAGGTATGGCCTCCTGGTGGCGCTACAGGCCAAGGTGAAAAGCCTTCCATTCTTTCTTATGCCTTTGATGGCAGTTGGATGATTTGAGGCTTGTTTTTCCACAAAAAAGTGCTATAACAGGCTAAGGTTATATTTGTCCGCCTAGTAGGAAAGTGTGTTATGAACTTCAGGTAAATTGCAGGCTGCATTCATGAATTGATGTTTTTTTTTTTTTCCAAAACGAGCCAATCCTGCAAACTTTGAAAGCCAATTATAGGCAAATAGGATAAAACATGAAATATGGAACAGATCCGCCTTGAGCATGACTCTTGAGATTCTGTGTAACAATTTTGGAACAGAATGTAGTGGAGCAATATTAAATCATGTCTTTTACAAAGATCAGCCTTGTGGTGGTATTATAGCAGGTCGTTCTAAAAAATGTGGGGCACAGGTTCATCGTATGGAGAGAGTGCATAGTGATTTTCATAATGTAATCTGTCTTAGTAATATCAAAACATTGATTTTTGCAAACATCTTTTTCATGGTGATGCCATAACAGGCAGATGCAAAAACAATAGGGCAAAGTACAGTATTTCCTTGCAATGGAATACACATACAAAGTTGTACAAGGATCGGTGCCGTTTTAGTTAAGTAAAAACAGTAAAAATAGAATATGGGCTTTGAGGCAGTTAAATTAATATACGGTATCTGCCCATAGAGTGTAGATGTTGTAGTTGATTTATTGGAATATAATATATAAAACAATCAAGCAAATAATGGATATATACAGTATACAGCCCTAATAATGAATGAAGCAAAATAGTCATTATTCTTGGTGACATCTGTTTGTTTTTGAATGATGTGTTGCGGAAACGTTCTTCTCATTAGGCGCCATGCATGTCAAGAGCGCGCGCCTACTGTACAATACACAGAAACCAGACGTTCTGTTGGTTAGATAAGAGATAACAACTCTCAGTATCGCTGATTGGATTCCAACCATACCAAAGACCTCTTGTTTCCAAATGATGATGGCTTGCTGCACTCTACCTCAGTTAATGGATGCTTGGCCTGCAGTCCAATGACCCGCCTGTGATAACAAGCACATGGGAACATGTAATAAACTACAATAGACAATGCCTTGTCAGTTCATTGCCCAGATACACGGCACCTAGTAAAATAGTCAGTGTTCATTTATCCCTGACTGTTTCTAACTGCAGTGCGAATCCACTATCATCCGCACTCATGGTTTTTCAGTGTAATGGTTAGTGCAGCCATTAGCACTTCCATGCTTAACGCGTCAATTTGACAAAATACATTGACCGGGCATTTAGACAGCACTCTGCTGCTCAGCCGTTGGATTTACTATAGGTGCCATGAGGCCCTTCACTTTACCTGGAAAAAATATAAAATGAAATAAAACACCAAAATAAATAAAATAAGCATTGTTGTTTATTATGTCTTTTAAAAGTCGCTGGCCCAGCAACAATACATTTGATAAAAAGGTTTTTGTGGATGTGAACGTTTGTGCCTTTTTTCTGTTTCAAGTCAGAAACAGGTTCTCAAAAACAGGTTTGGTGTTGGTTTATTTCCAGCAAGCATTTCAATGTATAGCCACAATAAGGAATTATGCTCTAAAATGTACTTCTCCAATTCCACAGCATACGGGTACTTGACCTTGTCTGCTTCACGGTTCCTGCACTTGACTACCATATCTTTTTTTTCTTTCTTAGGCTATATATTCCTTCACTTTCTTGTCCTCATTATGTCAGCGCTGACCTGCAGATCTGACAAAAGTCTTCATTGTTCGGGGGCTTCATACTTCATTTGATCCAAGTACAACAGTCACACGTCAGTGTGGCTAAACTTTTCTCTCCGTCTTCCTCTCATACTCCCTGTCACTCTCTCCCTCCAACTCCACCGGTGATTTGGAACCAAATGGAACCAAATGGAACCAAAGCAAATGGAACCAAATGGACCCTAGCGGGTCCATTTGGTTCCATTTAAAGGAAAAATCATTACCATGGTGAAACACATCTTGATGATGTCATCAGATGTATTTCACCATGCTAATGATTTTTTTTTCAGACCTCCATTTCTAGGAAATACAGAATTGGGGGAAAATATATTGTAGGCCTACTTTTGCCCCAAAAACATTTCAGATGTGAGAAGTGGAGGGACGCCCCCCCCGCATCCCTCTACACCCCTGCAGATGGTTATAAAAACATTTGACCACAAAGCTACATGAAAGCAGGACTCTAAAAGCCGCGTGTTTGATGCCGCTGCAGCACACTGGTGAGCACACTTGGGGCAGTGACATCAGCGGACTGCAGGCTGCAGCTCTCTCTGCTGCGGCTGCAGCCTTTCAGCTGTGATGCATTAATGAGCCTCTGAAAGGTTGTAGCAGTAATTAACCAGACAAATTCACAGAAAAAAAAGACAAAACACCTGCATCTGCAGGAAAATAATGCGAAATGACACGCAGTTAAATATTTTAGCTGGTCGAGGCAGGCAAGTGGAACTGTTGTGATGTTTCAATAGGGGCAATTTAGTGTCGAGCACAGTAGTAGACTATTTGCAGGGAACTCTATATAGCAAGCATCTTTGGAAATACAATAACTATTGCTTTATATTTATGAGAATCCGTTGAAGCTCTTGCTGTTGCCTCTTTTCTTCAACGTCATAGCCAAGGAGAGGCTCAACAATACTGTTTTCCACTTCAAACTATAACACTGTGCAGAGTCTATGGGGAGGATCATTTGCTACATAGTGCTTCCCTTTCAAATATGTGTGCACTATGATATGTTATATCGACAGTATTAGATATATGATATACAGTATCATACGTTTGAACAGCATTGCAGTGCCTTGTACTTGACATTTGATAGGGGCTATTTATATACAGTAGCATACAATTAGGTGCTGACATAAAACAGAGGACATTGCCTTTACATACCCCCCAAGAGTCTCTCTCTCCCCCTCTCTCCCCCTCTCTCTCTCTCTCTCTCTCTCTCTCTCTCTCTCTCTCTCTCTCTCTCTCTCTCTCTCTCTCTCTCTCTCTCTCTGTGTCCGAGGCAGATGGCTGGCCACCCTAGAGCCTGGTTCTGCTCGAGCTTCCTTCCTATTAAAGGAAGGGTTTTCCTTGCCAAATGCTTGCTCAGGGGTGAAATGTTGGGTCTCTGCTCTACATGTAGATTGTCTTGAGACAATTTGTTGAAATTTGGCACTATAATAACATTGAAGTGAATGGAATTTACAGTGCAAAGGAGAAGGATGAATTGTTCGGAAAAATCAATGCTTGGTGGGATAACGTTGATTTCTTCAACTGCATAATGTTTAGAGCCCCGACCGTTGCGATATTTTTGGTTGCCGATGCTGAAAAACCTACACGTATGTTTTAAATACCGATGCTGATACATACGCTGTCCATGTGGGTGTCTAAGCACCACCCCACCCTCATATGACCAGCGGATTGGCACATATTTTCCCACCGGGACAATTTTGCCTTTGCCAGGCGCCATGCATGGGAATGTGTCTTGTTCTGGTGGACACAAAGTGGAGCTACTTTTGTGAATTTAGTAGTTTTATGGGGGTTAACATTGTTGCAGATGTTTGTAACCGTTTTAGAAAAAGCAATAAGCCTGCTTTTGTGCAGTGGTTTTTCAACCGTTTTGATCCCAGGGACCACTATTTTTCAACATTTGAGCCGCGGACCACCATTATCACCCAACAATACTAAAACTAAAGACTTCTTTTGTTTTTGTCTTCAATTCCAGGCTGGATTTCACCAAGAAAGCGCAGGCAAACATACAGATCAAAATGACGATTAGATGATGAATATTTTTTAACCCTTGAGAGTGTAAAATGAAACCAAATGGACCCACCAGGGTCCATTTGGACCACTGGTTGAAAACCACTGCTTTATTAGTGTTCTATGTGAATTGTTACAGATGGGAGTATTCAGACATTGCAAATCAAACGGTATAAGAGTTGCCTTGCTAATGGAAGGGTTCCATTGATGGACCTTTAGCTAAGCCCCGTCCTCTTGTCTACCCTAGGACACTTTCCAGCCAGGCTCATTCATTCCAATGTAAATATCATGGACCTTACACAATAAATACTGGTTCATTTTTGGAACCAGACCTTCAAAATCTTTTCCAAATCCATCAACAAGGCATGCCCAATGCAGTGGAAAAATATTGTTTGTGGCATTTATTTTTTAAAACAATGTTTTATCATACAGGAATGCTATTGGTGGAGAGGTTTGTCTATCACATGTTATGCTTAGCTGTGATTGGAGCATAGTACTTTTGGGAGGGGGTTATCTAAAGGTCCATTCTCTCCAGTCCAGTTCCACCACCACAGCCCCGTGTGCCCTGCCTGCCTGCGGTTGTTTCCCTGGAGTGGTCGTTGTCTTTGCTTTATGGCTGCGTCCTAAACGAGGGGCTGTCTGTTCCTCTTCACCCGGCTGAATGAGATGCTTCTCCTCCCTCTAATTATTTGTCACATAAATGTAGCACTTTTCCATGGCTGTGTGGCTCCAGGTATAAAGGTATAAATGGGGGCTGTATCATTAAGAAGGGGCTGGTCAGCAGCCCGGTGGAGGGTGTTTGCTCACAATGACGTGAAGTCAATCCAGAGAGAGAGAGGGAGAGAGAGAAAGAGGGCCTTAATGTGCGTTTCCTCCCACGTGTAACGCGTGTGCTCTGTTCTGTTCGGCTGACGTGAGCATGGCCGGCTAATGTTAGTCCTAATGTGGCCGGCCGGAGCTAATGTGCGAGCTCTGAGTTAACAGAATAGCTATACGGTGCAGTTCCTTAAAGCGATCTCTCTCACTCTCCTCCCCCCCCCCCCCCTCTCTCTCTCATGTGCGTGCACACACACACACACACACACACACACACACACACACACACACACACACACACACACACACACACACACACACACACACACACACACACACACACACACACACACACACACACACTGTGTGGCTCATTAGGTTTGCTACCGTCTGATTGGAAGAGATGAGCCTATGCTTTACTTCTGATTCCAGAGCAAGGCTCATTACACATCTACTCTCACGCTGACACTACGCTCACCTCTCTTACTCTCTCTCTCCCTCTCTCTAGTTATAGTGAGTGTGTGTATGTGTCTGGGGCGGATCTAGGCATGGGCATGGGGGGGGCAATGCCCCCCTAAATGCCCAGAATGTCCCACGTAACAAACACGATGGCATGCCAATCAACCCAAGATATTTCACATGAAAGTGCTTATATTTTAAATGATTTGAAACACTACTACTACTGCTACTAACTATACAGTTGCGGCACCAGAAAACTCTCTGAGTCAGACCTTTAGCTTTATGCATGCTGCGTGTCTGTTGCAACTTCAACAACAACTGATGTTATTATTGATGCGTAATTGCTTAATAAAAGTCCTGTACCTGAAAATGGTATGGGTGCGGCTTCATCGCCTGTGTCGCTTCGCGCCACAGGTGATGAAGCCGCCCCCTTACCATTTTCTCCTGCCCCCCCCCCCCCCCCCAATTTGGAAATGTTACATCCGCCCTGGTGTGTGTGTGTGTGTGTGTGTGTGTGTGTGCATGCGCATGTGTGGAGCAGTAGTGCCTCCTCCTTTCTGGAGAGCTGCCTGTGTGATGGCTGACAGTAGCATCTCACATTTCCCTTTGCTGCTGCTGCTGCTGCTGCTGCTGCTGCTGCTGCTGCTGCTGCTGCTGCTGCTGCTGCTGCTGCTGCTGCTGCCTGGAACCAGTCCAGCCGCCCACACATGCATGCATATATAACCGCCGGGCGCACACACGCGTGTGCACAGCACACGCACGCACGCACGCACGCACGCACACACACACACACACACACACACACAATCACACACAATATCCACACAGTACAGTGTTTAATCAAATGCTGCAGGAAAAAAGGTTCCGTCCGTGTGCATGTGCGTGCGTGTGTGTGTGTGTGTTGTGTGTGTGCGCGCGTCCATGCATTGATGCAGCCACTCTTCAATTGTTGCCATGTGCATCTATCTGCATTGGTTTCTAATGTTAATTTTACCCCGTGAAACTGTGTCACACAAGTCAGTGCTAACAAAATCATCCCATCTTTTTCCCCCACCTCTCTCTCTCTCTCTCTCTCTCTCTCTCTCTCTCTTTCTTCTCTCTCTCTCTCTCTCTCTCTCTCACCCTCTCTCTCTCTAGGTGAGTCATTCATATATGGAGACACAGCCGCACACTCCTATTGAACGTATGGATTTGTGAGTAAATGAATCCCCCACAAAGCCTGTCCACATGTCAAAGCCCTTGTCTTATTACTTATTACTATGGAGGGAGCCATGCCGTATAATTATGTGCGGAGCATTAGAGTTCAAGGCTGTGGGTCTTCCCCCCACATGGATAGGAATGCATACAGCACCATATATCACAACGTAAAGCATGATGTCAGCAGTAACCGCTTATAGTAAGCCTTCATCATTCATCATTAGGCCAGTGGTTCCTCAACATGTCTTCATTTCAAACCAAGAGTTTTTGGATGCACTCGAGGAACACCAAGAGTTCCACATGGAGAAAACACCTTAGAACAGAGGTTTTCAACCAGTGGTCCGGGGACCACCAGAGGATTCCAGGTGGTTGAAAACCCCTGCCTTAGACGATCTACAAATATGTATGTGCGTGTCAATCTATTATTTTCACCGTCAGAGTTCAGATCAGGTCAAGATCAGGGTTAACACATGAGATCCCGGAACCCTTAGGGACCATTAAATCAGTGGGTGCAGGAGAGTTTCCATCCGGATCGATTTCCAGATGCACATGACGTCACCGGGCCTCATAGAGCTGCCAAAACAAAGAGCGATTGATCGGCAAAACAATGTCAGGTCATATTCTGCCTCAGGCTATAGCTTTTGATTTAGATCTGGAGTTATTATCAATGATTTTGATGGACAGTTTAGGGCAGGTCTGTCACACAACCGAGCAAGATCAGACGGTGTTTTCTGGAGATCCCTCGATAATTAATCTCCGTCTTTTGATCCGTTTCCGTTCTTGCAGCACGATGGGACGTTTTATCAGGACAGAAATCTCTGTTCATGAGGATTGAAGTGTTAATGATGTTTGCCACGTAGGATGACATCTGAATAAGTGTTTTGGATAAAAAAGGACCTACAGTACATATCAAATATAAATCGTCATTGCACAAACTGTAGAAGTTAACTGTAGAAGTCCTACCTGCTAAATGTGGACCATGTATGGGGGCATACAGTATATACTCTATATCAGGGCTGCCCACACTTTTTTGACTTGAGAGCTACTTTCAAAATGACTGGCTCAACAAGATCTACACATAAAAAAAATCCATTTCAAGGCCCCCAAGAAAGTTTGACTTTGAAATAGTGGTGATGGTGTTACTTACTGTTATAGTGTTTAAGAATAAAGCACTTACAATCAAACATAGAGGGGGAGAATTAGAAGGTTTTCTTGTATATGCTAGGCCTACTACTGATGTTTGAAAACAGTATTTGACGTTTGAGTTGACAGTTTGTGATGTTGAATTTAGTCTCTTGCACCCGAAACTAAGAACTTTCTTGGTTTTTGTCCACAATTGGCATAACTGGCAAAAAGTTGGTCAAAATAACAATTATTCTCCATTCTCTAATTGTGTGGACTCTTGAAATTACCTAACTCAGATGTTTAAATATAATTTTAGTCTTGAGAGCGTGAAATTAAACCAAATGGACCTGTAAGGGTCCATTTGGTTTCATTTTAACGCTCTATACACTTTAGGAGACTATCATGTGATCTCCCTGCATGGCCTGTGTGATCTACTGGTAGATCACGACCTCCCTTATGGACAGCCCTGCTCTATATAGTAAACTCCACAGCCCTGGGCCTATATACTAGCTAACTCTCTGAGATCCATCAGTCCGCGTTGCTTTCATTTTGTATTGCGGCGCGGTGGACAGTTGCCAGCCAGGTGAACAGACCCCCGTCGCTGCTTTGGTCCGCTCCCATACCGATTCCTGTAGCTTTCTTTATCTTATTGCTGTCGTCTGAACAAAATGTCTTGGAAGAAGGCGTCCTTGAACGTCTAAACGGCACATAAAAGACCCACTGGGGCCTGGCTTGGGTCCGGTGCCAGACTACCAACAGCACTCCCTGCAGGGGCGGATTGGCCATCTGGAGTACAGGGAGTTTTCCCGGTGGCCTGCGCCACCTAGTGGCCTGGACAGTTTTTTTTTTTTTTTTTTTTTTTTTTAGAAACTAGTGTTTCTATCCTTCAAAAAAGAAAAGGTGTCCTACACATACAGTTGCCATATTCCCGTTCACTCCTGTGCGCCAGGGCGCTCGCGCTGCTGGAGGCAGTGTTGCCAACTGCCAAGATCCAGAATGCACTAGTGGCACTTCCAAAATGCACTAGAATGCGCTAGATGCTCGTCTGGAACAGACAGATCAAAATGTCCATTAATCTTCTACATTCTGTAGTTGTGTAGACTAACTTGGGCTAATTCACATGATGAATATTTTAACTCTTGAGGGTGTAAAAATTGTCCCGGTGGGAAAATATGTGCCAATCCGCCCCTGACTCCTTCCCTCCCTCGCTCGTTTCGCCCTCTGAGTGCAGTCTGCAGCCTTTTATTTCTCCTGGCAGGGACAGGCAGATGCTTTATGTTGTAATGTGTATGAAGTATATCCACACGCTCAAAGCCATACAAGCTATCCAGGCTTGTATAAACAGACCAGGGAAAAAAAAAAGTATTTGGCACTCGCCACTCGGCTGGTAAACCTTGTATGTCCCCCCCACACCACCAAAACAAACTTATACCTTTCAGGAAGCGGTGTGAAGAAACACGTGTTTTCAATGCATCCATCAGATATAACATTTCCCAATTGGGGGGGCAAGAGAAAATGGTATGGATGCGGCACCCATGAAGCCGCACCCATACCAATTTCAGTTACAGGACTTTCATTAGGCAAGTAAAGCATCAATAATAACATCAGTTGTTGTTGAAGTTGCAACAGACACGCAGCATGCATAAAGCTAAAGGTCTGACTCAGAGAGTTTTCAATGATGAAATGCTGTTGGTTTAGTGGTGACACAGCTGTAGTTAGTAGCAGTAGTAGGGTTTCAAATCATTTTATATAAGCTCTTTAATTTGAAATATCTTTGAAATTTGGAATGCCACCATGTATGGTCGGGCATTCATGGCATTTAGGGGGGCATTGCCATGCCTAGATCCGCCCCTGGCATCCATTGTAGTCACAGTTTTAGTCACAAGCTTGTATTGCGTTAGTTCAATATTTATAAGAGGATCACTCATGATGTGTCACATTACAGCACATAATAATGCGCTGCAGTGCTTTGTGAGCTACTTTTGTTACCTTTATTCAACAGCACTATACGGTAGGTGATTCATTCACCAAAACAAAGTTGAAGAATTGGCATTCAAGGTTCCTGACAGCAACAATATAATTTCTATCACATCGTAGGTGTGTATAGTCGCTGGTCAGGGATGTTTGTATCCATCTTTCTATGCAATGCTCCCCGGCTGGCTTTTTGAAATGAAACAGCAGTCCTATTAGCAATGGAATGTTTTCAGTCCTCCTCTGTGAACGTTCAAGATAATATAATGGGAGTGAGGTGAAGATAAAGTTTACATATAGTACGTGCACAGTGCACACGCACAATTAATTTAATTGAAGGAAACACTGCATACACGCGCGCGCACACACACACACACACACACACACACACACACACACACACACACACACACACACACACACACACACACACACACACACACACACACACACACACACACACACACACACACACACACACACACACAGTTAGTATTACTGTGTTTGTGCTTTAGAAGTCACTCCTTTTCCTCTCGTCTCCTTCATGCTCCTCCATGACCCCCAGTATAATGAACTGGTTTTGACTCCCCTATGCACACACACACACACACACACACACACACACACACACACACACACACACATGCGCGTGCGGTGTGCATGCACAGACCCATCTGTCTTTGTTAGAACATTAGGCAGACAGTGGTTTTGCTGTCGTGGAGCCAGGCCTGATCCTGCAGGAGTAGCAGCAACAGAAAGAGTGTCACTATATAAACCCTGTGCCTGTGCCTGCTATAAACTGGATGTTATAGCAGGCAGGCACTCCACCATCCATCCATAACAAGGGTGGGGTGTAGCCTATATAAACCCACAGCAGTGTCCATGCATATGGTCCACATTACGCTCTGGTCAGCGCTCATCTGGGACATGTGTTTGCTCCGGCAATAGAGACCACCCTCCCATTTTTATCCTCTGTTTAAAGTGGTTCCTGGAGCAATGTACTACTGGTTTGGCTCGTGATGAAATGACCAAGAGAGAGGGGGAGGGGGATGACAGAAACGGCAAAGAAAAGAGGGAATGAGGAAGGCTAAAGGAAGAAACATAAAGAATGAATTAGTGTGAGTATGCAGGGAAATGAGCAGGGGTGGATGTAACATTTCCCAATGGCGGGGCAGTAGAAAATGCCATTTTCGGTTACAGGACTTTTATTTATTTATTATTATTTATTATTTATTTATTTATTATTATTATTATTATTTTATTTAAGTAAAGCATCAATAATTCTTTGTCTTGAATTTGCAACAGACACGCAGCAAGCATAAAGCTAAAGGTCTGACTCAGAGAGTTTTCTGTTTTCAATGTTGAAATGCTGGTTGAAATGCTGTTGGTTTAGTGGTGCCACAACTGTAGTTATAGTGAGTAGCAGTAGCATAAGCACTTTAATTTGAAATACCCTGAGTTGCCATCGTGTTTGGTGGAGCAGATTGGTCATTTAGGGCGGCATTGCCCCCCCCCCCATGCCCATGGCTAGATCCACTCCTGGAAATAAGGAGAGACAAAGAGAGGAAAAAAATAAAAGTGAAAGAAAGAAAACTATCCATTATAAAACTCTATTGACTAACCCTCGACAAAAACCCCAGACGACCTTCAGCCACAACACGGAGCTCATATTATATATAGCTTTTTTATTTATTTTCCTCTCTATTTGCCATCACGCCCAGTCAATCAGGTTGTCAAGCCGGTCTCAACATATTAAATAACACAACATTACGCCAACCACAGTTAATGGATTGTCCACAAATCCCCTGTCAGGACATTTCACACATCACTCGCTTCTCTTAAGGCCAATTTATGCTTCGAGCGGCGAGTGTTGACCGACACGACACGCACGCGTCAACACTGACGTCAGAACGACATAGATGCGTTGCACGTGGGAGTCAGGAGGACCTCTATGGATGCTGTCATGCTAGCCTGGAGACCAGCAGGGATGATATTAGTCTGGCCAGGCCAGGATAGTGTCATGCACCTGAAGTGAAAATGAAGGTTGCCGATGCAGACATAAAAGGCACCTTTACTTGCGAGGGTAAATTTATAACATTTAAAGGGATACTTCGCCAAATCCGTGCTTCTGTGGCCGGGTCTCAGCGCATACTGTAGTGGAACACCAGAGGAGGGGGTTCCAGACCGTACCATACCTACGTCACTGCCCTAAAAGTGATGTAGGTATATGATACGTTTCCCAGAGCACTGAACACTAAAAGAGGCAGAGGAGAGAAGCAAGGCACGCACAGAATATACTTTCTCCTGCGTCACTGTGTGGCTTTTTTTTTTTTACATATATATTTTTTTTCACATATTTGGAGGATTTGGGAAAAGTCCCTGCATGGTTTGCCCCCGTTAACAAGATGTGCACATGCACACGATCTACAGTGGGGGAAAGTGCAACAGCGTCACAGCACGTGCACCAAGGCCCGCCCCCACTCGATCATGATTGGAGGAAGGCTTTTTCTCACTTGCCACCAGAACCGAAACCATTTTTATTCATTGGGGACAGGGAGGAACTCCTTATTATGGTCAGCACTACACAATATTGTAGGGGGGCTTATGCCCCCAACAATAACGTTGTTATTGTAGGGGGGGGAATATCAGACGTTATTTCCTACCTCCATTTCCTATTCCAGTGGCGGCAGACGCTGGGTTCTAATGGGTGGTGTTACATGGGGTCATTGCTCTGCAGAACATTCTACTTATGCAGTCGGCTGCATTATGCGTAATAATACCGTTAGTTTAATTCTCGTGCATGAGTGGAGGTAACGTGTCACTCCATTTCCCACGTTGCCTTTGGCCTTCGCCTAACCTAGCTGGATTTAAATAGGTCAGTGAACATTACATTTGAAGCATTTTATTTTTATTCCAGTATTGTGTGTGTGTGACTGTGTGCATGTGTGTGTGTGTGTGACTGTGTGTGTGTGTGTGACTGTGTGTGTGTGACTGTGTGTGTGTGACTGTGTGCATGTGTGTGTGTGTATATTCATTGCTATCATCATCTCACCCGAGTGTCATCTCCGCTACCCACTTCATTCTTGTGTACACGATTTATCACCTTCCATTGTGTAAACATCCTGCGCGTATTACTGGCTCTGACTCTCATCACTGCTAACTAACTGGGAGCTGTTGTATCCTTTTATACTGCAAGAAAAACACTCGTACGTACGCTCAAACACTCAAACACACCAGGGGCGGATGTAACATTTCCCAATGGGGGGGGGGGGTGAAGAGAAAATGGTATGGGGGCAGCTTCATCGCCCGTGGCGCGAAGCGACGATAAAGCCGCACCCATACCACTTTCAGTTACAGGACTCAATAGTAACATCAGTGGTTGTCGAAGTTGCAACAGACACGCAACATGCATAAAGCTAAAGGTCTGACACAGAGAGTTTTCTGTTTTCAATGATTGATCGATTGTAGTTGTTAGTTAGTAGTAGCAGTAGTAGTGTTTCGAATACCTTTAAATGTAAGCACTGAAATATCTTGGGTTGTTTTGCCATCATGCTATCATGTTTGGTGGGGCAGTCTGGGCATTTAGGGCGGCCATTGCCCACCCATGACCACGCCTAGATCTGTATTTCGCATTTATGTATTTATGTTGGAAAACGTATTCATGATCTCTGGTATAAATGTGCAATAATATACATAAACTATCTATATAACATACATGTGTAAATATGTAATTTAAATGTACATAGTAAACTGTTGCTTTAATACTCAACTATCAAATCAACTGTGAATTTTGGGGTGGGGCTTGACAAGCCAAATGGCTTCTCCCTGGCCCTTTTTTGGACTTTGGGCAGCATACGGACATTCTGATCAAAGGGGGAGGAAGAAAAAAAAAGTATGCACTGTGACTGTGCCTGTGTGCCTTATCAAAAGACGAGGAAAAAAATGTATGTACTGTTACCATGCCTTTTGGTCCGAAAATAAACTGAACTGAACTGAACTAGATCCGCCCCTGACACACACACACAAACACGCAGGACAGAAAGACACAGAGGGAGCGTGTGAGAGAGAGAAAGAGAGAATATCACAGGGTGAGAAGAACAACCTTGTATATAGCCGCTTCTCACCCAAGGAAAATATGAGTCAGCCACACTGTCTGTGAGCATTGAGCAAGTGCACAATTATGATTCTGAATATTGACTTTGTGGGCTGGTGGATCGTGAGGGAAAAAGAGACATAATATGAGAAAGAAATGCTGTGTGTGTGCGTGTGTGCGTGTGTGTGTGTGTGTGTGTGTGTGTGTGCCTGCAGGCACAGTGCTGCTGCATATGTTATTGTAGCTCTTATGGTTAACCTCAGTCTCCTCCTGACCAGGGGGCGGAGCCAGCAATAACACAGATCACGCAGCACCACGGTGCAGCACAGGCTGCAGCCAATACAAACCTGGGGATGAGCCATGCCCAGGGCAACTCTGCCGCTTTATTCATATACGGTTGCCGTTGCCTCTACTCTGTCGCCAGGGGCGGATCTAAGCCGGGGGGGGGGCAAGGGGGGGGGGGGGGGGGGGGAAATCCCCAGACTACCCCAGACTACCCCACCAAGCATGATGGCAACAACTCAACTTTTCAAATATATTTCAAATTAAAGTGCTTATAATTAAAATGTTTTGAAACACTACTACTGCTACTAAGTATGACTGTTGTACCACTAAAGTAAACCAACAGCATTTCATCGTTGAAACCATCACATCACGTGTCTGTTGCAACTTCAACAACAACTGATATTGTCATTGATGCTTTTCTTGCCTAAATTCAGTCCTGTAACCGAAAATGGTATGGGTGCGAGTTGCCCATTTTCTCCTGCCTCCTGATGTAACTCTTTGAGAGCGTAAACATGGAACCAAATGGACCCGCAAGGGCGTTTCATGTTTAAGCTCTCAAGAGTTAAAATAGTCATCATCTGAATTAGCCCCAAGTCAACACAACTAGAGAAAATTGCAGAAGATTAATGGTCATTTTTGATCTGTATGTTTGCCTGTTTTTCTTTTCTCCGAAATCCAGCCTGGAATTGTGGACAAAAACACAAGAAATCTTTAGTTTTGGCGGTCTGTGGGGCTAAAAATGTCCTCAAATGGTGGTCTATGGATCAAATTCTGAATAAATAGTGGGCCCTGGTATGAAAAATGTTGAAAACCACTGTACTAGCGCGTAGCGTCTTTCCAGTATTAAACAGTTTGCATTTTCGATAGCAAACTTTGCCCGATATGCTTGATATTGTGCATGATGTCAACACATTCACACACGCACACAATGACATACAAGGCATTGAGACTTGAGCAGGCCTCAACCTGCACTCCGGGAGAAGTTAGCGGTCACAGACAACGCAAAGCTCACAAACCATCCCTGTGTCTCCAGAACCATTGCCGCCCCCACAATGCATACGGCAAAAGCCAGGAGTTAAGGCAGCATGGGCGGCGTGGCCATCGGGACCACCGGGACTTTTCCCGGTGGCCTGCGCCACCTAGTGGCCTGGACAGGGTACAAAAAAAAAAAAAAAAAAAATTTTTTTTTTTTTTTTTTTTTTTTTTTTGAAACCTCCAGGGCAGGCCAGCGCGACAGGCCCAGGCCAGCCCAGGCCAGGCAAACTAGTGTTTCTCCTTCCAAAAATAAAAGGTGTTCTAGTACTACAGAGTTTAGTTAAACAGTGTGAGTGACTGAGTGTAACCTGATACCCTGCGAGTTAGCGAGAGGCTCCCAGCTGGCCTGGGATCCAGGGGCGTAGCTACGGGTGGGCTGGGGTGGGCCACTGCCCACCTAAATAGAGAGCTGGCCCACCCATTGAAAACATGACTAAGAACTTGAGAAAACAAAGGACAAAGACCAGAGAGCCTCTAGAGAGAGCTTGAGAGGTCTAGACTCACTGTAGTTACAGTATAATGGGTGATTTGCGGGCACTAATCACCCAGTATAATGCAAATGGAGCTTTTCATTCACCCTTTGTTTGTAAACCTGCCAGATCGTTATCATTTGGCAGGTATCAAAACAATAGCGCTTGTTTCTGTGGGGGGACTTTCACAAGGATTTTTCAAAAGTTAACTCTGGTCTGTTCTCCTGAAAGAAAATCTGTCATGATCAGCAGACACATTGGTAACTAATTTATAAATGGCTGTGATTCAATAGTGAACAGCTGAAATCTATTTGATAATGATTGTGCTAATGAAACAAAACACTGTGTTGGTGACAGGATTATTATTTCATGTTTCATGACATTAATTCAACCATTGTACAGTAAAGGTTATATAAACTGAAATATAACCGTATATGGCAATAATAGCAATAAATAGATTTCTTGCACGTGCAAATTTGCGGCCATCACGCACGCAGCATGCCCACTCTGAATAGCTCATGCCCACCCTGAATTGAGTTTCTGGCTACGCCACTGCTGGGATCAGTGGGGGACACACCCCCTGCCAGCCCCCTTCTTGTGTGTGTGGTGGCCAGTGTTGCCAACTGCCAAAATCCAAAATGCACTAGTGGCATTTCCAAAATGCACTAGAATGCGCCAGATGCTTGCCTGGAAGGTGTGTAGACTTGGGATAATTCACATGAGGAATATTTTTAACTCTTGAGACTTGAGTGTGAAAATGAAACCAAATGGACCCGCAAGGGACCAGTTGGCAACACTGGTGGTGACCAGTGTTAGGACATGTGCACTACCTAACTTAATATATTACCAACCAAAATTCAGTAACTTGTAATATAAATACATTACTTAACAAAAAATGAATACATTATACTTTTCTTTCTGCCATTACTGCACTACTTTCTATATTACTTTCTGTCAATATGTCTCACTGCAAGTGTTCATGTGAAATTATCTCGACATCTGCAGAAGTTAAATAATTACTTATTTTCTATAATTTCTCAAATTATTTACTGGCTTCCATGAATTCAAGGAATACATTTAACTCCTTTTTCAAGTTGATCTCAAATGGATTTGGCTAGATGGTGTTTGCTTTATTGTAGGTATGCCACTGGCCTACACAATATTTTATTAATAGTGATACTAAATATTTTGTAAAACATTTTTAAAGTAATATGTAATAGTAATATTAGTTCGTTTGAAAATAAACCTTTGAAGGCACAGTAGCTTTGTCATGCTTCGACTTTTGCGAGGTGAGGTGGGGGGGGGGGGGTGGGGGGGTGGCCTGGCCAATGGCAAAGTCCAGATGGCCTGGCCAGCCCCACTCCGCCCCTGTAAGGCAGCATTGTCAGATACACTTATAGCAGGCCAACAAGGCGGCTGAGATGTTAAATAGTGTCTACAGTCTACATTCAGAAGGACGAGAGGTCTGATTTCTGTGACGGCCAACATTCATATTTATTCATAGTTTGTCCTTGTTGAAATGTCCTGGAGCATTTCAGCAATAACTGAGCGGTGGTGTGTTAAGTTATCTTGACACGCTGAAAGCATGTATAGGCGGCAGATGCTTGCATCACCCAGCAAACTCTACTTTTTAATTCACAACAGGTGCTTCACTGGCTTCAGTTTGGGCAAAATTGTCAAAATGTTTGTGCTGTGTGGGGTACAGGGCAGAGGTACAGTCTATAGCACATATGTCAAACGCAAGGCCGACGGGCCAAATCAGGGCCGCAAATAAAATGTCTGCAGATGATATTCAATTACTATTAGAACTGGCCCTCTGGTATATTGCACACAACATGAATGGAACTAATTGTTTTACTTTTGCACTCCTTTGATTTACTTACTAATTTTACAATGAAAGCAGTGCTTGGTGAAGACTATAGATCAGCTTGAAGTATCCACTCCGTTTTGAATGCATGCAGTTTAATTCAGTTTTTACATTTATCTTGCTATCAAGGGACATTCATAATAATAATTTTGAAGGAAAATTACTTTGCTGTTTGCTGCCCCATGTGTTGAAACACAGTCCAGCGGGTCGGGTCCTCAACAATTGTTCTATTTGGGCCCACCGTGTATTTGAGTTTGACATCCCTGGTCTATAGGGTGCGAATCCACTGCGCTGCATTTGGTCTGGCTGTACGAACACAACTGTTCACATCCATGGGGAGGAATGTAGTCGGTGCTGCATGTACAGTATATACTGTATGTATTCTTTGGGCTGCATGGGGCCGACGTCTGTTGCTGAGGAATGTTGAATGGGACAATTACACCGTAGGACAACGGCATGTGGCCACGCAAACCCTTTTGGGAAGGAATTCATTGACTAAACTGTAAGGGGTACTAAAAAAATATATACTTGGTACTCGGTACTCTAGTTCTATTTTGGAGTGCCTCCACACAGTCACACCTCTAAAAATGACGTGGTTACTGACTGTATAGAGCGATATACAGTCGGTTTATTTTCAGCTGTGAGCAGGCTAACACACGCGCTGCTCGCGCCGACGACACTTTCACTGTTTCAGAGCCATTAGGACGAAAATGATCTGCTAAAATAGCTAATGACAGATTGTAAAGGTAGGCAGATTCAGTGATGGTAGGCAGTAAGGTGATGACAGCTTCTCAGCTCTTTTCTCCAGCAGTGCCTGTCGTTGGCAGAGAGTAGACACTCAATCCTAATTTATGCTCCGACCGATGTTGGCGCGACGTGGGAAAGAAATAACAGAGCTGCAAGCTCACGGCGCGGCCCCTCCGCTCCGCGTTGTGAGCTTGTAGATCGCCGTCTCTCTCCTGGGCACACGACGACAGCCACACCATTGTGCGACAGTATAAGTATAAGTGGTGCCTCAGCAGCGAGGCAGGAGCACACACAGGGGAGGATGTAACATTTCCCAATTGGGGGGGAGGGGGGGGGGGGCAGGAGAAAATGGCATGGGGGCGGCTTCATCGCCTGTGGTGCGAAGCGACACGGGCGATGAAGCCGCCCCCATGCCATTTTCAGTTAGAGGACTTTTATTAGGCAAGCAAAGCATCAATAATAACATCAGTTGTTGTTGAAGCTGCAACAGACACGCGTTTTCTGTTTTCAATGATGAAATGCTGTTGGTTTACTGGTACAACAGCTGTAGTTAGTTAGTAGCAGTAGTAGTGTTTCAAATACATACTAAATATAAGCCCTGAAATATCTTGGGTTGTTTCGCATGCCATCATGTTTGGTGGGGCAGTCAGGGCATTGCATTGCCCCCCATGCCCATGCCTAGATCCGCCCCTGAGCACACATCCTCCCGCTGGCTTGGAATTAAATCCTGTCAGAGCCTCCCTACCCCACGCCGTCTCCTCTTCTCATAGCATTCTTCTGCCTGTCTCCGTAAAGAAACACAATTCAAAGGGTAATGGTCTGCCCCCTCATATCACTCCATAACCCTCTGATACCGTAGGCCCATTCGGCGTCTTCTTTATTTTCCATAATTTTTTTATCCCACGATTTTGCAACCCATTTTCTCACCCAGTGCCAATTCCTAATGTGATCCTGGGCTCTACACACCCTCCGCCAACCTGAGGAGGCAGCGGATTGGCCTCATGCTTCCTTCAATGCATGAGGAGTCCAAGCTGCCTTCTTTTCACCTGACAGAGGGGAGTTTCCCTGGTTGGACGCAGCGCGTGGGGGAACATGTTGTTCTAACCAGTTCCTGTCCCCTCCATCAGGCGCCCCAGCTAGCCAGGGGGAGGCAGTTTAGAGTCCAGGATTACTGCATGTTTTTGTGAGGGTATCTACCCTAGAGGACATGGGGAGAACATGCAAACTCCACACAGAAAGGCCGTTTCACCAATCCCGCCTCGGCCTCGGGTATGGGCACTGATGACACGGAGGAGCACCCACAGCAGCGCCCCTACCGTGAATCGAACCCAGGACCTTCTAGCTGTGAGGCGACAGCACTAACCACTGTGCCACCGTGCCCCCTGATTCGGCGTCTTCTAAAATCAGTGGTTCTCTCTCACACTTTCAAGATGTTAGAAAGATTGGACAAGTTTGCAGCGAGTGGCAAGGGCATTGTGTGAGCTTGTATCTCTGCTATATTTTTGATTAATTTAATTAAAATGTCAATGCAGGATCATAAGACCCTTGAGATGCAGCTCATCTCATTTTCGAGGATTTTTCTTTTGTAATTAGCGATGCAGAAATCTAAAACGTCACAGATTCTTTTCACGGCTTTAATGCGCTAGCAACCAATTTATAACATAATAATTATTATTTTTCACAATATTCACAAATATTCACAAAAGTTGTGACATTTTTTTGAAAATATTGTATATTACGGTTCTCAAAGCTCACAACACTGGGAGCTGGAATACTGTATTTTTTTTTTAATTTATATATATTTACTGTATAGAAAATATCACACCATGTGAAGTGAGGGGTGCTCTGCAACTCTTATCCTCACACATCCCATTCTGTGCTCAACCAATCAAATTCTTTATCATTCCGGCCAATGCCGATTTTGCCGTCTTCGCTTTTCTGCGCTCCGTTTTTGGCTTCAATGTTTTGTTTACGCCAAAAAATTGGTACACAAACACCATGGTTAAAGTACCCACCGCCTCACCATGGTGGGTCAGACAGTTGGCCCACGAATAATCATCTGTTCCTAACATCCTCTGTTCTAATCCGCTTATGATCTCTGTTACTCATCATCCTCTCTCTCTCTCTCTCTCTCTCTCTCTCTCTCTCTCTCTCTCTCTCTCTCTCTCTCTCTCTCTCTCCACCTTCTTTTGTGTGTCTCTCGACCGTACAGTCTAATGAACCGAGAATGCCCTGTGAAAATATAAATAACAAAAGAAGGTGTGCTGGATAATATCCTCATGCCAACAGACCTGAGTCACACGTCACAACATGACACCACTGTATCCATGCGGGCAGTGAAATAGATGTACTGTACTGTAAGTGTGTTAACATAGCCTGTGTGTCTGTGCACGTGCATGTGTGTGTGTGCGTGCAAGTGTCCCTGGCTGCCTGCATGTGTAAACAGTGCCTATATAATGTGTAAATACACACTCGGTCAACAGTGGAACGTTTACAGCAGTTATCCCGAACAGGCATCATCATCTATCTGGTTGCGTTGCGTCTGTGCACATCCCTCTGCAGTTCCATGTGTGCAAAGATGTGCCGGATGCCAAGCAGCAGTCATTAATCCACAAACAGAACAAAACATATTACGGGGGTTTGGTTATGGAGCTTGATGGCTACTGGCCAGCAGCTCAATCAGGCTGGTATAAGCCCGCTTTGATGCTTCAAAGCCATTCGCCGTCCCCAGCCGTAAGCCCTCCCCCCTCCTCCCCTCCTCCCTCCATCCCTCCCTCTCCCCAAGCACACCGCCGCCTCCCCTTCCTCCCACCTTCCAAATCCCTTGTTCCCTCTGCTAAAGTTAAGTTTCACGATTTTCAAGAAAGGCCCTTTCTTTTTATGTGGACTTTGTGGAGTTTGCATGCTCTCCTCGTGTCCCCTAGGGCAGTGGTTTTCAACCTTTTGGATCCCAGGACCCACTATGTATTCAGCAATTGAGCCACGGACCACTATTTGAGGACACTTTAGCCCACAACTAGAGATTTATTTTGCTTTTGTCCACAATTTCCAATTCCAGGCTGGATTTGAAACATGCATATCAAAATGACCATTAAAATGACCATTAATCTTCTACATTCTCGCTAATTCAGATGATGAATATTTTAACTCTTTGATAGCATAAAAAAATGAAACCAATTGGACCCTTGCGGGTCCATTTGGTTTCATTTTTACGCTCTCAAAGAGTTGCATCTGGTTAACCAGCTGTCCATCATTTAGCCTGTGGACCACCTGGAACTCTCTCAAGTACAACTGGTGGTCAGTGGTTGAAATCCACTGCCCTAGGGCATCGGTGGGCAACCTTTTAGAGATGAAGCGCTGTGTCTTTATTTCATCGGTAGTCGGTGTGCCATGCTGACATTATGACACCACATCAAAATTATATATTCCTATCTTGATTGACCATACATACGCAGCAATCTTTAGCCTGTTCTTCTCATTTCTTTGCCATGTTTTCTCTTCATAAATATTTTCTTTGCAGGCTGTTTCCCCAGTCAGCGTTCAATGAATGTGAGTTTGAATGAATGTAGAACTATGTGCAGAATGTAATTTAAGTTGACTTAATTCAACTCTACACCTTTTATACATAATTCAATTTAGAAAAAAATCATCTGTCTTACACTTGTGCCGGTGTGCCAGTGATCACCCTCTGAAGTGCCAAAGTCTGGCCAACATTAGGGTGTCTATAGGGTACAACAACATGCAGTAATCTTGATCTCTAGACTGCCTCCCCTTGGCCAGCCGGGCGCCTGAAATTCAGTCAGGTGAAAAGAAGCAGCTTGGACTCCTCATGTATAGAAGGAGGCATGAGGTCAGTCCGCTGCCTCCCCAGGTTGGCTGAGGGTGTGTACGGCCCAGAATCACGTTAGGTAATTGGCACTGCATGGGGAAAAGAATGGGTTGCAAAATCGTGGGATAAAAATGTAGGGGGAACAAAAAAATACATTTCAGTATTATTTCTTCTCTCAAACACTGTGGTATAGGACTGCATGACTTAGGGTGAAAAAAAGGCCTCCGATGTTTTCTTTTCTGTTTCTTTCTGCTGGTTATAATGCTGTTTTAGGAAAAAAGGGAGAGCCCCGGCCACTTTATTTCTGGGAATCTAAAGAATCAGTGCATGCCGGGCCAGGCCGGGCCGACACACAGAGAGGGTGAGCCAGGGGCGGATGTAACATTTCCCAATTGGGGGGCAGAAGAAAATGGTAAGGGGGCAGCTTCATCGCCCGTGGCGCGAAGCGACACCCATACCATTTTCAGTAGTGTTTCAAATACTTTCAAATACAGTATAAGCACTGAAATATCTTGCATTGGTTGTTTTGCATGCCATCATGTTTGGTGGGGCAGTCTGGGCATTTAGGGGGGCATTGCCCCCCCCATGCCTATGCCTAGATCCGCCCCTGGGGTGAGCTCCTCTGAGTCGACGTCCTGTTTGTTCCACACAGTCATTTATTTTCTCCTTCTGAAACGTTCCCCCACATGTGTCCCAGATGAATTGCTTGGAGATAAAAGTGGTGGAGGCTTTCAGTTGAACGAAAAAAAAGAAACAAGAGTCAGATTGAGGGGGAGGGAGGGAGGCTGTGGTCAGGGGGTCCCGAGTTTGTTGCTGTTAAATATAGGTTTGAGAAACGCCGCAAAACCCTTTTCCAGCCAAATGCCTGGATACTACAGCCCTCAGTGCAGCAGGGCCCACTGGCACTAAGTCCTGGATAATGAGAAACACACTGTTTACACACACACGCACACACACACACACGCGTGCCCTTATGCACTTAAAGGGGAAGTCCATCCATTTTCAACATTGTAATATGTCATTAATATACCTTAGAGATGTTGTGTGGACTTGATGAAAAAGTTCCCACAATTCTGTATTCTGTATAAAATCATTAACATGGTGAAACATCATCAAGATGTATTTCACCATTTTAATGATTTTTCTTTCAGACCCCTTTTCGGACTAAATAGACCCGCGGGTCCATTTGGTTCACATTTGTATCCTCTCAGGAAAATTTTGAAAATGGGTGGAATTCCCCTTTAATGTAGGTGAACTCTCGGCCTTACTCCTGCACACACATGCATCTATGCATGCATGAATGCATACGCACACGCACACGCACACACACACACGCACACGCACACGCACACACACAGATGGGGGAGAGCTGGCGTAGCTCCTGCAGCTCTGCGGAGAGAGATCTGATCATCTGGCATAACTTGAGGGCCTTTTGATGTGGCATTAGTTGTTTTTTTTTTACGATCCTGCCATCTTTGAGCGTTCTACCCGCCTGGCCTCTTATGATCCCTTTTAGGCTCTCCATTGTGCCCTTGGCATTCACAGAAGTCTCTCACACTCTGCTGTGCTTCATGTGCACATGCAGGCCTCTGTTTTGTAATTAGCACATCGTTAACCCTCTAGTCTTGGTGACAAGGACTTGAGTTACAGCTATACAATGACCATTTCTCTTTCTGTCGATCAAATAGTCCAGTGGTTTTCAACCTTTTTAATTTTCTAGAATGTACACAACTACACATTTAGAAAAATGTAGAAGAAAATTGTTACTTTGACCAACCTTTTGCCAGATATCTCTCCTAAATTGTGACAACAAACTACATTCAACATCAAATTGCAAAAAAGCAGAATAAATAGTGGGCCCTGGTATGAAAAAAAAAAAACACTGATTTAGAAGAACAACCACCTGCAAGGAATTTCTTGAGTGAGAGCAGCTCATAGCATGTCTACACTGGATTTCTAAGCAAACAAACACTCAAGCTTTTTTATGCAGCTGCAATGTTGGTGAGTTTGACGTCGTTTAATACAATGAGATTTCTTGTTTGGATGTGTGTGCTGTTCAGTGGCAAATTGCGGCTACAGCTACCACCCTGTCATTAACTTAATGGCAAGAAGGCCACAGTCTGCATAAGGTCAATGGACCCCACTTTGAGAACCACACACATAAAGGACATACTGTATATGGGGGTAATAAATATACAGTACAGAAGGCTAGTCGCCCTCGCCTCTCCTGGCTCTCTCTCTCTCTCTCTCTCTCTCTCTCTCTCTCTCTCTCTCTCTCTCTCTCTCTCTCTCTCTCTCTCTCTCTCTCTCTCTCTCTCTCTCTCTCTCTCTCTCTCTCTCTCTCTCTCTCTCTCTCTCTCTCTCTCTCTCTCTCTCTCTCTCTCTCTCTCTGACTGTGGTCCACATGCTGCTGCTATGAGTTTGACCTGCAGGGGGCAGGGAGCCTCTAGAGGGGAATTACAGTAGACTAGAGCACAGCTAATAAACACTCCACTCAAACAGACTGATGACACTGGGAAAGGCAGGGAGAGAGGGGGGGAGAGAGAGGCAGGGCTGGGAGAGTGAAACAGAGAAGAGAGGGAGAGAGAGAGAAATTGTGTGGGTGCAGACGTGCATGGATGAGGCAAACAGTTTGATGCGTGTGTGTGCGAAATGCATGCATGCGTGTGTGCACATGACCCGCTTGCACTTTGTGCATATGCACCCACACAGCAGTGTATTGTCAGCCACAGCCTAACATATCGGTATTGGCAAATGCTGTACCGATATCTGCCCTTATTTAACATTATCCAGTCATCTTGATATTGGTGATTCATTATAGACACCAGAAATTGTGGTATTGGATCGGAAAGTGTGTGTGTGTGTGTGTGTGTGTGTGTGTATGTTTGTATGTGTGTGTGTGTGTACACCAACGTGCACTTTTATCCTTTGTTTATTACATGGCTTGAATGAATGCTCCAATCAGAAGCCAGCGTTGTGGTCATGTGAGCGGTCACATATGTCACAACAACAGACCTCCTAGACCGGACGAACATAGTCTACTCACAACTGCAGATAAATAAAAGTATTAAGCCATGTAATAAGCAGGATAACACCCTTCAAACCGGTGAGTTCAGTGGTTTGTCGGGTGTTGTCCCTTACATGCAGTATGTCAGTGTTGTAGTGGGACTTTTAGAAGTGGGGGGACGCCTCTTTTCTGAGAGTGTACAAATGGAACCAAATGAAAAAAGGGTCCTAAAAGGAAACTAATTAACATGGTGAAACACATCTTGATGTCGTCATCAAGATGTATTTCACCATGCTAATGATCTTTCAGACCTCTATTTCTAGGAAACACAGAATGGGGGAACTTTTTTATCACAACATCTCCAAGGTATATAATGACCAAGGTATATTAGGTCTAATGTGCGTTTGTGTGCACCTGCGCAACACACACAGACACGCTATTAAAGCATATTGAGAAAGACTGTTTACAATGCCTAATTGTGTCCATAAAAGTAAAGTGACAAGACAAAAAACATAGGCGTACTTTTGCAATTTTTTTGCAAAAATATTTTAGATGTGAGAGAAGTGGGGGGACGCCGTCCCCCGCGTCCCTCCACTACACCCCTGCAGTATGAACCCACCAGCACGACTTCTCCTTTCCAGCCACACCCTGACAGCACATCCAGTTCAGCCACACATGCACCCACATGCAGTAAAACCATTAGAAGGACAGCCAGCCATGCAGCCACACTGCCACAGTCACAGTGGTTGTATTGGTTGGGTGCCTCTGCCTCATCTCTCCATGGCTCTTCAGTGGTGTTAGGGAGTGGTGGTGAGTGCATGGTGGCCATCCACCCATCCACTCCCCCACTCCCACATCCTCTCTCTAGTCCAGTAATAATATCACTTGACCTGCACCTAATTGCAAAAAAAACAAACTCAACTGATTTTGAATCTTTAATATGCCCAGAATAACATACAAAAAGTTGCCTGGAATTGTCTGGGGGGAAAGTTGTGAAAATAGCCTGTAAAGTATGAGACTACAAAAAACGTTTTTTGTCCATTTCTGCTAGACTTCACCATGCTAAAGCATATAACAATTTGATTGAATGGTTTACCAAACATTTCTCAGTTGTTCCATATGTATTTCTTCCTATAGAATCCAGTTCTGCAATGTACATTTTTGTATTGTGCATAATTATTGAATTTATCAGCATATTCACACATGGGCGGAAATGACAGGAACAATCCTATAACAATTTGTTAAACGGGTTTATCAAACTTTGCTCGGATGTTCAGTATGTATTTTTCCTCTAGATTCAATTTCTGCAATGTACAGTACTGTGCATAATTAATGACAATTAGTATATTTGACACATAAGCGCATATATGCATATATTAACACTATGGTCCCATGTTTACAAAAATGGTATACGGTATGTTTGCTAACTGCAAAATAAGATACTAAGTTGAGCCTTTCCATAGCATAGGTCGAGGCTAGGGCAAGTGATATGGGCTAAGATGAAGTCTGAAGGAGCATTTTCAGACTGTGGCTGAAGATTGGGAGCGAATCTGCAGTTCTGTTTCGCATTCGGCTCTGTGTCGGCTAATCTGAGTGCTCTGGAGGGCTTGTATAGGGTGCGATCAGACAAGATATATAGTTCCATATTGTATTTGCTTTGAATGACGGCATCCAATATTCGTACTGCAGACAGCAGCCAGGAGCCAATGGAGGGACCAAGGAAGCTGTAGTAGGTTGGATCAGTGGAGAGGCTTAAGTATGCCAGTAAGGATGGAGTTAACAGTTACGAGGGAGTTATGCTTTGAAGGAAGCAGGGTGGCAGAGGGTGTGTAGAGCCCAGGATCACATTAGGAATAGACACAGGGTGATGTCTGAAGTATCAATCTACAAGAAAGGGTGATACATGTCATGTAGCTGTAATGTGTGCTTTGAACGAGAGCTGACTGTCCAGGACAACACCAAGGTTCCTGGCTGTTGGGACCGATGATACCAGCTTGTTGTCAATGGAAATGGTTCGTTCCGGCCCTATGCTCAGAAGAACCTCAATCTTGAACCCAGAATTGAGAATATTGTTTGCTATTATTTAGCAACACTGGTCAGAACAACAACGATTGGGTATCTGAATGATAATTTAACAAAGCTTGCATTGATAAATTCAGTAGAAAACAATTACTGGCAGAACAACCTTTATGTGTTGAATGTAACACTAGCAACTTTGCACCAAACAAATCCTGTAGGATGGAAAAAGTTTTTCTGGAGACACATTCCACTCAGTTCATGGAGACTTCATAATTGAGGTGACTGAACAAAGAGGTCAAAGTCAGGCGTGGTCTCATGCAAGGAGGATTCAGTACATCACTCAAGGCAGAATCTCATGGCCAAAGAGAATTAGCTCTTAACTAAGCCCCTCCCCAATCCGGCCATGTCCAATGGGCATGCTGGAAGAGGAAAGCTTGAAAAGGAAAGCCTGACCTGGATGGCAACAGTTGCTAAAGTATATGGATTGGCATTGGACAGTGAACAAACCCCGCCCCAAAAGGTGGGGCTTAGAGAAGAGCTTATTGAAGAGAACTTACTGATACTGAGTTCAAAACAAAAAGAAACTATCCAAGGTGCTGAAAATGAACAAGTTGACCAGATAGATGTCCATGCACATGAATCAATTCGCATCAGAAGTGGCAAGGCATTTAAAGACTGGCCAAGCCATAGATCATAACTGGGCATTATGCGGCCCGGGGGCCAAATGCGGCCCTTTGGCTGACTCTGACCGGCCCCTGAAAGGGTTTTAAACCAGTGGTCCGGGGACCATTAGTGGTCCTTGAGAGAGTTCCAGTTAAATATGGAAAGTTGGATAACCAGATGTAACTCTTTGAGAGCGTAAAAATGAAACCAAATGGACCCTTGCGGGTCCATTTGGTTTCATTTTTACGCTCAAGAGTTAAAATATCCATCACCTGAATTAGCCCCAAGGCAAGTCTACACAACTAGAGAATGTAGAAGATTAATGGTCATTTATGATCTGTATGTTGGACTGTTTGGTTTCCCCAAATCCGGCCTGGAATTGTTGGACAAAAGCAAAATAAATCTATAGTTTTGGGGTCTGTGGGGATAAAATGTCATCAAATGGTGGTCCTCTGTGGCACAAATACTGAATAAATAGAGGTCCCTGGTGTCAAAATGGTTGGTCTTACGCTTACTTTTATCTTTGAATTAAATTAGCATTACGCAGACTTTAGTTCAGCCTTTAGTCTTGGCCCTCCACAATATTTTATGGATCTCATTTGGCCCCTTGGGAAAATAATTGCCCACCCCTGCCATAGATGAAGAAGTTGTGAAAGGCTTGTTAGAATCATCAGAGACACTTGACAAAAAAGGGAAGGGGCTAAGTCAGCCTTTCTACAGTACATAGTGATGAAAACAAGACAGAACTGATCAGAAAATCTGAAGGAATTTAAACATCTGGAGACAGTGTACTCAGATGTACTCAGTGTACTCAGATATATATTGATTATCGTACACCAGAGGACAATGCCTGCAAGTGGCAATAGTCTTGTCCGAGTTTGGTTCACCCACAGAGTTCTCACCAAGCCTGAACAGAAAACCTCCCAGGAAATGAAGGGAGAAAAATCCTACATCCTTTTCAGACGTCTTCTTCCTTATTAGAGAGTGACAGTGATTTTGTACTAATGCATCAGACAAATGACTTTTAATAACACTTGACAGTTGATCTCAAATCAAATATCAAATTATCCATATACAGTAGATTATCGAATTGTTTCTGCCCATGTGACAAATATGCTAATTATCAAATTATATATGCTCAAGATATATTGCAGAATTGCATTCTATAGGGAAGAATACACAGAGATTACCTGAGAAAAGTTTGGTAAATCAAATTTCCCAAACTATCAAAACTGTCAAATTGCTATAGGGTTTTCCCTGTTATTTCCACCCATGTCAAATATGCAAATTATCTTATTAATTATACACAATACAAAAATGGCCATTACAGAAATGGATTCTACAGGACTAAATAACAATCAGCTGAGAAAAGTTGGGTAAACAATTTAATCAAAATGTTACAGGGTTTGACATGGTGAAATCTAGCAAAAATTGCCAATAAGACTTTTTTTTTTTTTTTTTTTTTGGTAGGGTCATACCTGACAGGCCATTTTCTAAACTTTTCCCTCAGACAATTCCAGGCAACTTTTTGTATGTTATTCTGGGCATATTAAATATTCAAAATCAGTTGAGGTTTTTTTAGTTGCAATTAGTCCAAGGTCAAATGACATTATTACTGGACTGAAACAATCTAATTATACATACACATCAACATATCAAATTAATTCCGCCTATGTGTCAAATATACTAATTGTCATTAATTATGCACAATACAAAAATGTACTGTGCATTGCAGAAATTGAATCTACAGGAAAAGATACATACTGATCAACTGAGCAGAGTATGATAAACCCGTTTAACAAATTGTTATAGGATTTTTCCTGTCATTTCCGCCCATGTGTGAATATGCTGATAAATTCAATAATTATGCACAATACAAAAATATACATTGCAGAACTGGATTCTACAGCATGAAATACATATGGAACAACTGAGAAATGTTTGGTAAACCATTCAATCACATTGTTATATGGTTTAGCATGGTGAAATCTAGCAGAAAGGGACAAAAAACGTTTTTTGTAGTCTCATACTTGACAGGCTATTTTCACAACTTTCCCCCCAGACAATTCCAGGCAACTTTTTGTATGTTATTCTGGGCATATTAAAGATTCAAAATCTGTTGAGTTTGTTTTTTTTTGCAATTAGGTGCAGGTTGACCCCTTTTTTCCCATACAATGCCTGTACTACTCCTGCCAGGCAGTATAACCTCCTTGAACCGGTAGAACCATCCAACAGGCAACAAGCAGCGCACTGCTCTTCAAAGCTTTTGTGCCACCGCTTCAAGCTGCCCCCCACACCGCCGCGGGTATGTGGGTGGGTGGGTGCATGTGTTAAAGTAGTATGTGTAAATTCCTCATGGGTTGCCTTCACATTGCCCCCCGCATCAAGAAAAGAAACAAACATCAGTGACAGTGATTTTTTTTACAGAAGTCTTTGACACTTTGTGTCACAATGTGCGATCAACATTTTTTCGACAGAATGACGGAATTTTCAAATTATACCAAGACAAAGTCGTGTGGATGTGGATGTGTGTTCTTGCGAGTCAGAGAGCGAGTGCTATGTTCTTTTTTTTTTCATGTGTGTAGGACATGTGTGTCACCCATCACACACATACACACTCCCTCGCTCCGTGTTTTATCTATTGGTTTTGATACACACACACACACACACACACACACACACACACACACACACACACACACACTGTGCTCATAAATTGCTAGGGGGGCCACAGCCGCATCCTGTGTCTGTGGAGAATGCGGCCCAGTCTGCATCACTCCTCTGACGGGGATTGGGGTGAGGAGGTCGATTGCATTAGTGACTCTTCTATCAGGATTCATTTGAGGGCCGGGGACCGGCTCCCTGAAATGAAATGACACTTTTTCTCTCCCAGACTCAAAAAAGGTGAACTTGTACATTGTTGTCTGTCACTGTTGTTGTTCTTCTGACTCCCTTTGTGGTTGAGGCAGATAAGGAATCGAGAGACAGAGAGGGAGAGAGAGACAGGGGGGTGTGCTGTGCATGCATGTCAGGGGCGGATCTAGGCATGGGCATGGGGGGGGCAATGCCCCCCTTAATGCCCAGTCTGCCCCACCAAACACGGTGGCATGCAAAAGAACCCAAGATATTTCAAATGAAAGTGCTTATATTTAAAATGATTTGAAACACAACTACTACTGCTACTAACTAACTACAGCTGTGTCACCACTGAACCAACAGCATTTCATCATTGAAAACAGAAAACTCTCTGAGTCAGACCTTTAGCTTTATGCATGCTGCGTGTCTGTTGCAACTTCAACAACAACTGATGTTATGATTGATGCTCATGCTTGCTTAATAAAAGTCCTGTAACTGAAAATGGCATGGGTGCGGCTTCAAGCCGCCCCCATACCATTTTCTCCTGCCCCCCCAATTGGGAAATGTTACATCCGCCCCTGACTGCGTACGCTCTGTGCTTGCATGACGTGTGTGTGTGTGTCGCTGCCGCTGGGCAATGTCTGTTATAAAACCTCTGTTTGTTTGGCTGTGTAATCTGCTTGGGTCAAAATAATGTGACAGGCAACAGGCATCCTGAGAGAAAGCATAATTAGACAAAGACGTGCGATAAAAATACACGTTGAAGGATGGTGGCACAAGCCAAGGGAATTCAGGGACACAAATGTGTCTTAAGAAGATGTCACAATCACAAGCACTTTTAAAAAAAATGTATACCGGAAAATATAGGGTGTGCTGAAATACCGTTATCGTGATAATATCGTATACTTCCTCCCGCAATATATATCGTATATTCCTCAGCAAATATCGTGATATTTGCTGAGTGATAATTCCAGGAGGAAAAACGGGTCGCAGAACTAAATGTTAACTGACTTCTATAGCTGTTTCATTCCCCAAAAAACAAACACAAGATAAAAACAAAAAGCCCGGTATGAGAATCAGTTGAGACAAATGAAAGCTAAGATTAATAACTGAGGATATACATTAGTAAGTTCTTTTTTTGTCTTTTATTTTTGTTCTTCAGCTACAGTTACAGTATCATGATATATCGTTGATGAATTTCATGCAATATATTGATATATCGCAAATATTGCAATATATCAAATATCGTGATATATTCATTATCGAAGGCCTAATATCACCACCTATATCGTATTGTGAGGTACCAATTTCGTCCCAGCCCTACCGAAAAATGGAAACTTACGTGCGTGCACACACACACACACACACACACACACACACACACACACACAACACACACACGGACACACAGACACACAGACACACAGACACACAGACACACAGACACACAGACACACAGACACACACACACACACACACACACACACACACACACACACACACACACACACAAACGCACAGGATGCAAAGCCACACAGAATTTGAGATTATGCCTCCATGGAATAGTTTACAGCCCATATACAGTAGGTGGTGGTAATATACAGTGTGTTGCTGTTCTCAGCTGTGTGTGTTCTAGTTTGCATTGCAGCGCGTGTACCCGTGCACGCACTCTCACTCACACACGCATACTCACTAGCACGCACGCACGCGTCCATGAATGTGCTTCCTCCTCTGTGTCTCAAGTCATCAGTGTGGGAGTCTAGATGGCGTGAAGGAGAGAGAGAGAGAGAGAGAGAGAGGGAGAGAGGGAGAGAGAGAGACGGAGAGAGAGAGGGAGAGGTAGAGGTAGAGAGGGAGGGAGGGAGGGGGAGAGAGAGAGAGAGAGAGAGAGAGAGAGAGAGAGACGGAGAGAGAGAGAGAGAGAGAGACGAGAGAGAGAGAGAGAGAGAGAGAGAGAGAGAGAGAGAGAGAGAGAGAGAGAGAGAGAGAGAGACGGAGAGAGGAGAGGGAGAGACGGAGAGAGGAGAGGGAGAGACAGAGAGAGAGAGAGAGAGACAGAGAGAGAGAGAGAGAGAGAGAGAGAGAGAGAGAGAGAGAGAGAGAGACGGAGAGAGGAGAGGGAGAGACGGAGAGAGGAGAGGGAGAGACAGAGAGAGAGAGAGAGAGCTTGTGCTTTGGGGAGCGTTGACCTACATGCCAATGTACAGTAAAGCTTGTTTCAGGCTGTACTGTGTGTGCGTCACCGTCCTCAACCCCCCACGCGCCGGTACGAATGGAACCCAAATGGACCCGCGGGGGGGTCCATTGGGGTGCCATTGGAGCCGACGCATGGGGGTTAAATAAACCCTGAGGTTTGTCACTGTGTAGTACGAGTCACGGTGCTGGAGGTGGATGGAGGCAGAATGTGAAGTGCAACCTTCTGCTTTGTCCTTCAGCAAAACAATGGACTCTAATAATCTGGCTTTCTCCCTCAGGTCATAGGCGAAAACACACACATACTGTACACATGGTGTGTGTGTGTGTGTGTGTGTGTGTGTGTGTGTGTGTGTGTGTGTGTGTGTGTGTGTGTGTGTGTGTGTGTGTGTGTGTTTGTGGAGTGAGCACACAACTAAAACAACACACATACACCGTACAGTACAATGCATTGTGTTCTCAGACAGGGGCGGATGTAACATTTCCCATTTGGGGGGGCAAGAGAACATGTTGGAGGGGCAAGAGAAAATGGTATGGGGGCAGCTTCATCGCACCCAGCCATTTTCTGAGGACTTTTATTAGGCAAGCAAAGCGTCAATAATAACATCAGTTGTTGAAGTTGCAACAGACACGCAGCATGCATAAAGCTAAAGGTCTGACTCTGCGAGTTTTTTGTTTTCAATGATGAAATGCTGTTGGTTTAGTGGTGACCCAACTGGAGTTAGTTAGCAGTATAGTGTTTCAAATCATTTTAAATTTAGGCACTTGCATGCCATCGTGTTTGGTAGGGCAGACTGGGCATTTAGGGGGCATAGGCATTGCCCCCCCATACCCATGCCTAAAGAGGCTGTAATGAGGAAGTCATGCTGTATGCAGAATGTATGATGTACCATATCGGCTCTGCATTGATCTCTCTCTCTCTCGCTCTCTCTCTCTCTCTCTCTCTCTCTCTCTCTCTCTCTCTCTCTCTCTCTCTCTCTCTCTCTCTCTCTCTGTCTTCAATTCAAAGGGCTTTATTGGCATGAGAAAACATACGTTTACATTGCAAAAACCACAATACAGTACAACAATACACATACAACCATTGCAACAAACCAAATACAATCAGTAATAAATCAATTTCTATACCAAGTTTACTTGGCAATGCACACAATGATTGTTCTTTAGGGTGGTTGTGTTTCATTGCATCTGCTATACTCTTCTCCTATCACAGCAGGACACAAATCTCGCTGCTGTGTTTGCACATTGTTGTACTTCGCTCAATAGACAGGTACGAGTTGTTTTTTATCATCAGTCATGTTTTCAAAACTATCCTTGGGTGGTTGTGATCCGTGGGCAGTATAATTATGTCTGTGACAGTGGACAGACGGTTAGGTAAGTGTCGCTCAGTCTCTAACTCATTCTGTGTGCAGTGGGTACATAGTCTGTCCTCTCTTGAGAGCCAGATCTGCATATGGCGGCCTTTCTCAGTCATGAAACTGTGATCACCGAGTCTCTGTTGAGTTAAAGTTTTTTTTCTCAGTTTTGGATCAGTTACAGTGGCCAAGTATTCTGCTATGTTGTGTATTGTCTTTTTAGAGCTGAATAGCGTTCCATTTTGCTCTGGTTTTGAGTTGATCTCTTCCAGTGTGTGAGATGGCTCTCTTTTTGTTTCCTTATGATTTGGTGTAAATCCGCTTGTTTTCTGTCTGGTGGTTGTGTTTGTGAGGGGACATCTTCCTACAGTAGGTATTCACTGTGTGTGAGGGCCTTTTTGTGGAGCGTGTCTCTGTCTGTCTCTGTCTCTCTCTTGATTGATGCTAGTGCCTTCTTCTCATGTTTTTGTTAAATGCTTGAAAATGCTTTTTCAGACGCATGCCACAGGCTCATACTGTAGTTTTTCCTCCTGTTATCATATTGTTCCAATGTCTTGTACAAATTTGTTATTTACTTACACGGCGTATCAATTTTAAAGTAAATTTTAAAGAGACAGACAGCTATAGGTTTGTGGCTCACATGGTCTCCTGTAGTTTCATATGGCAGTGCTAGTACTGCATGGTGTGTGGGTACCTCAGGAGGTAGAGCAGGTCGTTCAATGATCAGTCGGGGGCGTTGTTTCCAATCCCGGCACCTCTTGTCTACATACGTCGAAGAGTCCTTGGGCAAGCATCGAACCCCAAATTGCTCTCAATGTGCTGGTTGAGATGTAAGGCTCAACCTTTGAGAACGTAAAAAGCTCTCAAGAGCTTTTAAGCTCTCAAGAGTTAAAATATTGATCTGAATTAGCCCAAGTCTGCACAACTAGAAAATGTAGAATTTTGATCTATGTTTGACTTTTTCATTTCCCAAATCCAGCCTGGTAGTGTAGTCAAAAAGCAAAAGATGTTTTGGGGTCTGTGGGGGTAAAATGTGATCAAATGGTTGCCTGTGACTCAAAGTCTGCATAAAAAATTGGGCCCTGGTTTCAAAAAGGTTGAAAACCATTGCACTAAAGCGTCATGGATAAAGGTGCTATATACAGTAAATGCACCATTAACTTCCTGATTGTCACACACATACACCATAAGCTATGTCTTTTTGCCTCCATCATGCGCCACACAAAAACTCAAAAAGACCTTCTGGCCAACCACAGGTAGGGGGAACAGGCACTGAGGAGAGGCCATGCTCCCAGCACTGCAACAATTGACAGCAATTTTCCATGCAATCTCGGGCACATTGCTTGAATTCTACAAATTGATTCTGAAAAAAAAATAAAAAATACTGCTGCATTCTGCACTAGCTGCCTACAGGAGATCGAGATGTTTCTGAATGAGGCCTGAGTAAAGAAAATTACCGTAATTACAGTAATCAAGGCAGGAAAGATAAGTGTGTGATTGTCTTTTTCCAAGTCTGCAGTAGAGCAGAATAGCTCCAATTTTAGAGATATTTCGCAAATGACAAAAGAACACAACCGAACAGTGCGTCACTGGTGGACACTAGACAGTGGTCATTTTTTTTGCCCCATTTGAACACTCAGAAAGCAAATACAACCGTGTCCACTAGTGCAGGGGTTTTCAACAGGTGGTCCGTGGACCACCAGTGGTCCTTGAGAGGGTTCCAGGTGATCCCCAGGCTAAATGATGGAAAGTTGGTTATGAAACCAAATGGACCCTTGCGGGGTCCATAGTATACATATACTGTACCTGTACATTCTGAATAGAACTAGTATTAATTGGGTCTTATAAAAACCTCCCATGGACCAAGACCACTGCCCAGACATCACAGACCATATAGAGTCAATAACAAAGTAACTAAGTAAGTAGGGATTGTTGATATTTCTGGGGAGTGTATACCGTGGTCTACTAGCTGGAAGCACAGCCTGCATGTGGCCCGCGCGCGCGCACACACACACACACACACACACACACACACACACACACACACACACACACACACACACACACACACACACACACACACAAACAAAAAAGACAAATCTCTGATTTATCATCGCTGCATTGAAGAATTTCAATGCAGCGATGATGAATCACTGCACAATTTCAGTGCTACATATTGTTGCTGTCTGGCAGAAACTGTAACTCCATATTTCAACTTTTTTTTGCTCCCATACATTTTAGACTAGTTAATTCTTTCCATGCCCAATTGCTTCCTTTCCTTTTCACAAGTTTGGAGGCTCCAGATGACCCTTGATTATATTTATTGTTCTGTAGGAGACGGCAATCCAAAAATAATCATTATCATTAACAGTTCTTCTCTGAATGTTTTCTTCAGCTTTGTCAGTAATGGCATTTACACAGTATTTGGGCCTAAATAAATCAAAATCATCTATATTCCAGGAGTTAGCATATTAGCACGTATAGCAGCACCAAAGGATCTTCAGACTGATGTGGTCAAGAATGAGACCATATTCGTGTTCTGCAAGCATCACTAAAGTGCCGAGAATCACATGAAACCACCAATTATACTACAACCACAAAT
>CM076975.1:31922222-32052222 GCA_039105355.1 Benthosema pterotum | reverse complement strand
GAATTTGTCAGCAGCCCCCCCCCCCCCCCCTGTGACTCCTTATTCACTCTCTTGCTCTCTTTCACCTTTTTTTCTCCACTGTATGTATGTGGCTTAGATGGAAGCATGTCTTTTTCTTTCTTTTTGTTTACACTTATTTGAAACATTGCTTTCCATTCCCTTCGTGGGATAAATGTAGGATTGTGTGGATCCTCAGTTTGCTCAGTTTGCTCACTCCACCTGTTTGAACAAAGCGTTATGTATTGACCTCATACAGTATATCTGCCAGACGGGGAAAGAGAGAGAGAGAGAGCGACGGAGGGACAGAAACCATATGTACTGTATATGTTTTTCTCTCCATTTTATGAGCAAAAAAAAAAACACTGCAAAGTTTCCCTTAGCATCGTCTGTGTGTGTGTGTGTGTGTGTGTGTGTGTGTGTGTGTGTGGGTGTGTGGGTGTGTGGGGTGTGTGGGTGTGTGGTGTGTGTGTGTGTGTGTGTGTGTGTGTGTGTGTGTGTGTGTGCCTCTCTTCACTTTCCTAGCTTCCTTTTGTTTTCTTGTGTTTTATAAGCCTAAGACCGTACATGTTTTTGAATGCGACACTGCTGCAGAACATTTTCTATACTACACCCAGGCCCGGATGTAACATTTCTCAATTGGGGGGGCAGGCGAAAATGGTTTGGGGGCAGCTTCATCGCCTGTGTCGCTTCGCACCCATACCAAGTCGCACCCATACCATTTTCCGTTACAGGACTTACTGTATATTAGGCAAGTAGCAACTGTAGTAGTTAGTAGCAGCAGTAGTGTTTCAAATCATTTTAAATATAAGCACTTTAATTTGAAATATCTTTGAAATTTTTGTTGTTTTGCATGCCATCATGTTTGGTGGGGCAGTCAGGGCATTTGGGGGGGGGGGGGGGGGGGGCATTGCCCCCCCCCCCCCCCCCAATGCCAATGTCTAGGTCCGCCCCTGACTATAGCTAAAAAAAAAATAGTCCCCTATTTCTTTAGCCTACTTCTATCTGTCTCTCTCTCCCAACCCCTGGCCCCTCACCCTCGCGCCTGTCTGTCTGTCTGTCTGTCTGTCTGTCTGTCTCATACTAAACACTGAAGACCAGTAGGAGGTATTAGAACTCCACTACTCTCTGTCCTTCTGCTTACTGTATATCTCACCAGCTCCATCTATCTACTGAATAAGTGCATTTCTGCACAGCGGTATTTATCTATGCATGTAACACAGTGGTTCCCAAACGTTTTAGCATGAGAATCAAAAGAGTGCGAAAATGCCATGATGTGAGACTAGCCAATCTGTTTCACCTCGTCTTTTCTTCTAATTAATGGATTCTTGTTTTAAACCGGAATAATGGAATCACCTTCTGTTGAAAAAAATATATAAAGTATTTTGAATTATTGTTCTGCGTGTGTGCGTGTGCGCCTGCGTGCATGTGCGTGTTACATCTGCTTTAGCTGCCATGTGCATTCATCTATATTCCTACAAATGTTTGTGCCTGATGCATTTTGAACTTGAATATGCCATCAGATGCAAAAACGTAAAAATGCTAATGCAAAAAAAAGGCTTGCATTATAATGATCAAACGATCATGAAGGCGGATTTCAATAAATCTATCATCATTAAAGTGGAGTTTCAACCCCTATAAAATAAATCCAATGTGTTAGGCCAGGGGTTTTCAACAGGTGCTCTGGGGACCACCAGTGGTCCTTGAGAGGGTTCCAGGTGGTCCCCAGCTAAGCTGGTTAGCCAGATGTAACTCTTGAGAACATAAAAATGAAACCAAATGGACCCTTGCGGGTCCATTTGGTTTCATTTTTACACTCTCAAGAGTTAAAATATTCATCATCTGAATTAGCCATTTTGGAATGTATGTTTTGCTTGTTTTTGTTTCCCCAAATTCCAGCCTGGAATTGTGGACAAAAGCAAAATAAATCTTGGATAAGATTTGGGGTCTGTGGGGCTAAAATATCCTCAAATGGTGGTCCGTGGGCTCAAATCCTGAATAAATGGTGGTCCCTGAGATGAAAAAGTTTGAAAATCCCTGTGTTAGGCTATTCGATAATAATAACATATATAATGTACTGTACAAGACGCAATGAATCTCAAGAGTCTCTCTCTCTCTCTCTCCATTTGGGCATCCATCTATAAAGGATCTCTGCTATTTCTCACCTCTTCAGTGCTGCTCCATCTATCAGCCTCCCTCCCTCCATCCCTCTCCTCCCGGGGCTCACCGTGCCTCTTGCTGGTCCTCAACTCATCATCAGGGACCATTAAGGTGCGCGGGACAGGCAGACGGAGCGTCGCTGTCTGCCCCTGACACCCCAGAATGAGGTATTTAGTTGTGGGGGAGGAGGTACAGGGGCAGGGAGGAGAGAGTGAGAGGATGAGGGATGTGAGGAGCAGGGAATAGATCCCTGCAGGACAAGACAAAGATGAACCACACGACACCAGAGGGTCTATATATATATATATATATATATATATATATATATATATATATATATATATATATATATATACGCCCCCCCCCAATTTGAAGACTGTTTGTTCGACAATATACCAGTGATTCCCCATTTTCATTTCAGATTTGATATAAATTATAGAATTATCTTAAAGCAGAAATTCTCCGTTTTTGCAGAAAATTTAGAACACTGTCATGGGGGCTTCATTTGTATAGTATGTGGTTTTTAGACGTTTTTGATTTCAATCAGTGAGCCCAGTGTCTCTGATGCCCTTTGACACTACAATTCCCAGCGTGCTTTGATCCACTGCCCCACCTTGTGGATAGGGAAGGCTTGTCTTACTGGAATGTAACTGGATGCCGGAGGAAGCTGGGTATGTGGAGAACCAAGTGACGTTATAGAAGCTGTGATGAGTCTGTGACATGTTGATGGAAACCCGGTGTCCACGCTGCATTACACTCACAGTAAATCCTCCATCAGCACGGCCGGTTGGCTGCCATGTTTTAAACGCTGTGTCCACGTGGCGACGTGTTCACGGTTATGTTGAGGGTTAGAGACAGAGTTAGTACATTTCAGACCAACTTGTAACAACACAGCAGTACGCCGAGTCCATAGTTCTGAGCACACCCACTTTTTTTTTTTTTGCACAAATGGCGAAGTGTCCCTTTAAAAATGACATCCTATAATGACAGCATGGCTGAAAATATACAGTACTCATTTACTGTTGAACGGGATCTGTTGGCGGATCTGTATACGTTTCGCTAAATGTATGCTAAACACTTTCCTTTAACACTTTTCAAACACACCACAGCGTTGACAATGCCAATTAAAACGTGCTTAGATTGTTAACACGTTTCCCTTTAGTTGCTATTCATTTAACTGCAAAATAGACAGACATCAACCTATAGGTTCTCAAACTGCGGTATAGCAGGGGTTTTCGACATGGTCCATGTGGTTTTATTCATCATATGAATTCATCTTATGAATTAGCACCTCTTACACTGTTTTGTTGGCAAAATCCAGCCTGGAATTGTGGATGAAATTCTTTCATTTCAGGTCTTTGGTGTGAAAATGTGATCAAATGGTGGTCCGTGGCTCAAAATTTGATGCTAAATAAATGGTAGTCCCTGGAGTCAAAAAGGTTGAAAACCCCTGGTATATAGCATCATAACCTGTTTATATGTATGTTTATACTTCAGTTATTTAAAAATAGCAGAGAAAGCGACAGCTAGTGTGTATGGTATCATATCAATTAGGGGATCCTTGACATGAAAATGATTGAGGACGTGCTATAAAGCCTCTCTGTTGTTCAAGTGCAAACAGAGAACTGGTCACACAGATTATCATATTAGATAACATGTTTGTTTAAACACAGGAGTGCTTTAATGCTTCATCCAGTGTCAAAACAGACACTGTTTGAGAAGAGCAGCTTGCAGTGGAAACCGTGCCAGGCATCGCAATTGGGTTCAGTGCTGTGTCTTGCCTATATATATATATATATAATATATATATATATATATAATATATTATATATATATATATATATATATATATATATATATATATATATATATATATATATATATATATATATATATATATATATATATATATATACAGTAGAGAGAGAGAGAGAGAGAGAGAGAGAGAGAGAGAGAGACTACAACATAACACTATAGTTCCAAATGAAACTGGAGGTCCTTTAAATTAAAAAGGTTGAGAATCACTGCTTTACAGCTACAGCATACGTCGCTGTGTGTGTGTGTGTGAGAGAGAGAGAGAGAGAGAGAGAGGCAGAGAGAGAGAGAGAGATCAGTCAAAGTGACACCTCGAGGCTCTGGGAGCTCGGCGGTGCCGCGGCCAGTGGAAGTCCCAGGGCTCGTGCACGCTGCTCAAACATCTATTTTAATTTTCGCCGCCGACTGTCAGTCTTGCCTCACTAACATGTGATCAATAAACGCAGGCATCCATATAATTATGATAGATTGGGTTCTCCTAGGCATGAAACGAGCGGCGGGAGGAGCGCGCGCCGCCACACACACACACACACACACACACACACACACACACACACACACACACACACACACACACTGGGACATGTCTGGCAGGACAGTTAGGACTTTTCTTATTAGGGGCAGCAAGGGCTTCCCAAGCCACGGCTCGGGTTCCTCCTGGACGCTCGGTGGTGCACAACGTATACTGAACCCCCAGCCAGCTCCTGGTCCAGGGGCGGATCTAGGCATGGGCATGGGGGGCAATGCCCCCCTAAATGCCCTGACTGCCCCACCAAACATGATGGCATGCAAAACAACCCAAGATGCCCAAGAAATTAAAGTGCCTATATTTAAAAATGATTTGAAACACTGCTACTGCTACTAACTATAACTACAGTTGTGGCACCACTAAACCAACAGCATTTCATCATTGAAAACAGAAAACTCTGAATCTGACCTTTAGCTTTATGCATGCTGTGTGTCTGTTGCAACTTCAACAACTGGTGTTATTATTGATGCTTTACTTTTCTAATAAAAGTCCTGTAACTGAAAATGGTATGGGTGCGACTTCATCGCCCGGCTTCATCGCCCAGGGCGGCTTCATCGCCGTCATGAAGCCGCCCCCTTACCATTTTCTCCTGCCCCCCCCCAATTGCGAAATATTACATCCGTCCCTGTCCTGGTCAAAATATTATGTGACTACTAAGTGAAAGTTACTCTCTCAGGGGGCAGAGTAGGAACCAGGGAAACTCTCCCCTGTAAGGTGTAAATTATGGAAGCAAGAGTTCAACTCCAGTGCTGTCCCCATGTCAAGAGGACTTCCTTCTACACCAGTGGTTTTCAACCTTTTTGATACCAGGGACCACTACTATTTATTTAGCATTTGAGCCACAGACCATTGATGCACAGTTCCCAAAACTAAAGATTTCTTCTGCTTTTGTCCACAATTCCAGGCTGGATTTGGGAAAACAAAACTGATCGAGATCAGATCAAAATGACCGTAATTAATCTTCTACCTTCTCTAGTTGTGTTTGGCTAATTCAGATGATGAATATTTTAACTCTTCAGAGTGTAAACATTGCGGGTCCATTTGGTTTCGTTTTTACGCTCTCAAAGATTTACATCTGGTTAACCAGCTGTCCATCATTTATCTGGGGACCACCTGCAACCCTCTCAAGGACCACTGGTTTGAAAGCCACTGCTCTACACGAACATTGTTTTGTGGCCTCTGCTGCCTCTATGCTTGATGCAGCATTAGGAGATCCATGGGAGAAAGCATTTTTTTTAACTATTGGGTGTGTCTCTGTGCTACTGCTACTATACTACTCGCTGCAAAGTGAACAATAGTAATTTAAACTCAGGGTTTAAAGGCCTTGTCTCAGAATTAGATTCCACTGCGATGTGTGCACTGTGTTGGCACTTCACCACCCCCTTATTCTCCCCTAATAACTCTCTGCCTGCTTTTCACCATCTATTACAAAGGCAATACATAAATAATAAGGTTAATGTGTCGTGTACACAGGGTTTGCTCAGAGCACAGTCAGTACTGTGTGCTGCATTGTCTTGGTGGGAAGAAACCTTTTCCTCCTCCTGGAGAGAACAATCAGAGCAGCGTTTCTCTAACAATCAGCGTTTTACAAGGTGATCAGTATTCCCCCGGATCTTCTGAGCCTGCCATTTCCCCCACCTGTCACCTCACATGCCTCCTGTGTTCCTGTGTGTGTGTGTGTCTGTCAGGGGCGGATCTAGGCATGGGCATGGGGGAGCAATGCCCCCCAATGCCCAGTCGGCCCCACCAAACATGATGGCATGCAAAACAACCCAAGATATTTCAAATTAAAGTGCTTATATTTAAGATGTCTGCTACTAACTAACTACAGCTGTGTCACCACTAAACCAACAGTGTTTGGTCGTTGAAAACCAAAAACTCTCTGAGTCAGACTTTTAGCTTTATGCATGTTGCGTGTCTGTTGCAACTTCAACAGCAACTGATGTCATTATCGATGCTTTAATTGCCTAATAAAAGTCCTGTAACTGAATATGGTATGGGTGCGACTTCATCGCCCCTGGCGCGAAGCCGCACCCATGCCATTTTCTCCGCCTCCCCCCAATTGTGAAATGTTACATCCGCCCCTGGTGTGTGTGTGTGTGTGTGTGTGTGTGTGTGTGTGTGTGTGTGTGCGTGTGCGTGCATACGTGCCTGTGTGTGTCTGTCGTTCTGTCTGACTGTCTGTCTGAGCATGTCTGCACATTTATTCTCAGCTATGTGTTTGATTGCTTCTCAGTATGAATGCACACGTATAGTGTGAATAGGTGAGTGTGTATGTGAATGTCTGCACGCGTGCACGTGTGTGTGCATGTGTTCGTTGGTTCGTTCGTGCGTGTGTGCATGCATGCGTGTGGGTGGGGGACAGTTTATGCGCTCATCCACGTTTGAATATGTGCACGCACTCCTGCAAAGCCGTGCTGCGTATGCAATGTATGTGCATTTTTATGCGGGCCGCGTGCACACATCGCAGGAGCGTGCGCATGTTTTACAACCCAGACACCTGCCTCGTTAGTGTGGTTTTGAGTCATGGCCATCACTTGACGAGCATTAATGTCAGGCACCTCGGAGTCATGCATTCTTATGGCTTATTTCTGCATAGCTTCGCATGCTTTATGGTGATGAATATCCTTGGCCACCCGGAAACGGCAGGCCGTGTCCCCAGTCCCCACTCACTGGAGATGAGGAATGAACAGGCCTCACAGATGGAGTACCTGAGTATATGCAACCTTAGTGAGGATCCTGCCATGCACTGATGGCTTGTAGGGGTGGGCCGAGAAATGGAATCACTCAGATATTGCGGTTTTGAAAGTATATACTGTATAAGAAATAAATCTCAGAATTTTAATGCTAAATCTAGTATCTATGACAGCCACAGGAGAAGCAGTGGCCCTTTTAGAAATCATAGTCCTCCACCACCTCCACATTTGACTGCATCAGTCCTCCCCCCACTTTTTTTTTTTTTTTTTTTTTTAAATCAGAGGCTCAGCGAGGCTCTTCCTGATAGGCTAACAAATAGTCCCGCCGGGAGCATTTTGTTAGCCACTGACAAAGCTGACAGGGATTCCTATGGAGGCCTCTAGAGGCGTCAAAGAGACCTTTTTTTGGAGATGATCTAATTAAAGAAAGACTTCATGAAAAACATAAAAAGAATAAAAGAAAAGCAATGTATTTCCTATTTTGAACATAAAATTACATCCCACAAAATCAATTCTACTTCAGTTTTTTTTTAATACCTATAATGTCAGAAAGACCGACTAATGTTATCGGGCTACATTCATGTGTATGAGTCAAATTCTCATGGCTTATGTCTTTTATAATTATCTTGTTCTTTGGAGAGCCAGGCTTGAATCCCATGAAAGTTACGGATCTCAGCTTTAATAAGAGAAGAGGCGTAAAGGTTATGAATGAGGTATAATTGTGAGCGGCAGAAGCCACTCTCGGTGCTGTTATTTCCAAAGGTCAGTGGTTACTGGCTTTATTCAGACAGGCGTTGAGAGGGCGACAGTGTGAGGGAGAGGTGCAGGAAGAATGTGCTGGCAGGAGTCAATTCCTGTCCAGCAGAGGAGTGTGTGTGTGTGTGTGTGTGTGTGTGTGTGTGTGTGTGTGTGTGTGTGTGTGTGTGTGTGTGTGTGTGTGTGTGTGTGTGTGTGTGTGTGTGTGTGTGTGTGTGTGTGTGTGTGTGTGTGTGCGCGTGTGTGTGCGCGTGCGTGCAGGGGTGTAGTGGAGGGGGGACACGGGGGTCGACGTCCCCTCACTTCTCACATCTGAGATATTTTTGGGGCAAAACTAGGCCTACCTTTGTCTTGTCATTTACTTTTATGGATACAATTAGGCATTGTAAACAGTCTTTCTCAATATGCTATACTTGTTTTAATAGCGTGTCTGTGTGTTGGGCAGGTGCACGCAAATGTGCATGCAAATGCAAGTGTGCATGCACGTGTCTTAAAGGGGAATTCCACTCATTTTCAACATTTTACTATGTCATTAATACACCATAGAGATGTTGTGTGGATGTGATAAAAAAAAAGGTTCCCCCCCATTCTGTGTTTCCTAGAAATGGAGGTCTGAAAAAAAAATCATTAGCATGGTGAAATACATCTTGATGACAACATCAAGATGTGTTTCACCATGTTAATGAGTTTCCTTTTTTCTGAGAGTGTACAAATGTGAACCAAATGGACCCGCTAGCGTCCATTTGGTTCACATTTGTACACTCTCAGAAAAAAAAAAGAAAGAATATGGGTCGAATTCCCCTTTAAGAGGCGTCCCCCCACTACAACACTGTGCACTACAACACTGTGTGTGTGTGTGTGTGTGTGTGTGTGTGTGTGTGTGTGTGGTGTGTGTGTGTGTGTGTGTGTGTGTGTGTGTGTGTGTGTGTGTGTGTGTGTGTGTGTGTGTGTGTGTGTGTGTGTGTGTGTGTGTGTGTGTGTGTGTGTGTCTGGTTCTGCAGCTACCAGCCTAAAGGATAATACTGGTTTAAACATGTGATTGTCGACACCTCCGGCCATATATTACACATAAACCAAGCAGTTAATTGCTTTTAGATTGCTGTTGTAGTAGCGTTCCATACTTACCTGAATAATTGAGTCCACAAGGCAGCCAGTTAATAAGTCACAAACATTTGAATTTGGTTCGTAAATCAAATCGTTGTTCGGTCATCAATCATGTTTTCTCCAGGGTCTATTTTCAGGCAGACCTTTTGAATCAATCCACGCTTTAAAAGCGTGTTAATACGCAACAATAATGTATTCTTCTCCTCCGTTTGGCATTTAACATTTTTTACTCTCTGTGGGAAAAAAATGTCAGCACCTGAGTTTGAATCTGCGGTGGAACATGAAAGTTGGACTCCAGCTCACAAGTTGTGATTTGCTGCTGTTTATGTGGTATATTCTAAAGCAAGGGTTTTCAACCAGTGGTCCGGGGACCACCGGTGGTCCTTGAGAGAGTTCCAGGTGGTCCCCAGGCTAAATGATGGAAAGATGGTTAAGCAGATGTACAGTAACTCTTTGAGAGCGTAAAAATGAAACCAAATGGACCCGCACTCTCAAGAGTTAAAATATTCATCATGTGAATTAACCCAAGTCTACAAAACTAGAGAATGTAGAAGATTAATGGTCACACAAAACCTATGTAGAATGTAGAAGATTAATGGTCACACAAAACCTGTCTAAAAGTCAAAGATCTTTTTGTGCACAGCTGCACTCTGGGACATTACCATTAGCCTTAGAAACAGGTAGATTCATTGGTACCCCTGAGGATGAAAGAACATGTTTAGTTTGTGATTTGGGAGATATTGAAAATGAAATTCATTTCCTTTTTTATTGCCCTTTATATGATATGATGAACTAAGACATATTTTCTTCAATAGAATGACAGAAATCTGTGGTAGCTTTTTCTGGTTGGATGACTATGAAAAACTGGAACTTTGTTTTCGGAAAGGTATTTTCGCCTTAGCAAATTTTCTAGTGGGAGCTTGGGAAAAAGACAGAAGACTTTGTTTAGGTAATGAAGGAAGAAACAGAGATGTACAAACTGCTTTCTTTTGATTGTTTTCAGTTGTAAATTGTTTGTATTCTGTATTTATATGTAACTTGTATGGTGTGTCCTATAAGCCTGTGTGGGCTGGGCACCTCTGGTGCATGACACAAAAATAAACAATTCATTCATTCATTCATTCATTCAATGGTCATTTTGATCTACCGTTTGCCTGTTTTGTTTGCGAAATCCAGTCTGAAATTGTGGACAAAAGCAAAAGAGATCTTTAGTTTTGGGGTCTGTGGGTGCTAAAATGTCATCAAATGGTGGTCCGCGGCTCAAATTCTGAATAAATAGTGGGCCCTGCTATGAAAAAGGTTGAAGACCACTGTTCTAAAGTGTTTTTAAATGTAAACCACAGCAATGCAACTACTTGCAACTCAATGAGTTGCATTGGTGTGGTTTACCTTAGGTACGTTTGGGTTTAACTTACAATATATCAGATACAGTTAGAATCAGTGGGTAGCATTATGCTATGGATTGAGTACAATGGACATTGGACCACAATGGAAACAAACCCCTGCGTATCCTCCTTTTAGCATAACCTTTGACTGTAAGTGCTAATAATTTTCATATTGTTTGGATACAGAAATACAAAATACAGTAGTGGTAATCCTTCGAAGCCAAGGTACTGTATGTCAGCTGTTGGTAATGTCAAGTATACAATACTATACCAAAGCAAAAACAAATCATTGGTATGGTCCCTTAAACACTATGGCCTCATTGGCAGTCTGAAACATTTACTGTGGTGTTTTATGAGGCTATCCAACTCCTTTCTGAGCAGCGTAAAGCGAAAGCAGCAAAATTATCGATCGTTCCAATCCGCCCACCGCCATTCCATCTCCTTCCCCTTTGTTTTGTTTTAATTTCTTTGTTTGTTTGAAAAAGTCAATATTGAACACGGAAGAATATAAAGCATCGTCAACACACTGAAAGCAATAATGTGTGTGTTGTGTTCTCTATCAAACATGATTTTAGGCATACTTTTACCATCTCTGCCTACTGGTTTTTGGTCAGACTGACCCCTGTCACCTCTTCTCCTCTTATGGGAGTGATGGACTTCACATCTCTGGTTCAATTTAAAGGAAAAATGTCTCTACCTTGCTGGAGGGTTAAAGGTGTCAACGCCTCCGGAGACAGTAGGCAATAGCAATCGGCTTTACAATTTACAATTTAGGCATTGAGCAGACGCTCTTGCTCCAGAGCGACTTACAATGGTAAAAAGTTTACAATTTAATCAGGATTAACATACATTTTAGAATACATTTTACAGTATACAATGAAGCGCTAAATACATTAGGCAACCTATATAAGTTGCAGCAAGTACTGTGGGTTGGTATGTAATACAAGTGCTATGGGCTGAGATGGAGTCTGAAGAGGTGTGTTTTCAGACTCCGGTGGAAGATAGGTAGTGAGTCTGTGGTTCTGATTGCAGTGGGAAGTGCATTCCATAGTTTTTTCAGATGGGAGAAGAGCTTTGGGCGCGTGGAGCGTTGTCAAGGCGTTTTTAGTGGGGCTACTGCCAGCTTTCTAGTGTCGGCTGCAGGGGCGGTTTTACGCCCGGGCGAACCGGGCGAGCGCCCGGGGCGGCACTTGGGGTGGGGCGGCACGCCGCGGCAGCGTCGGACGACCGGACGAGATGAAAAATTAAAAGAAAGAAAAAACACTGCGGTGCAGTCTGGGCTTCAGCCAGCAGGCGCCCTCATTCCCTCCAACTACCGCCCCCCCCCCTCCAAGCACTCTCAGTCCTCATCAGCTGTGAAGCCTGTGAGTGACGAGTCCGACTGAATCAACAATAACAATAACCATGCCTGCTGCAGCCGGTGCGGTGCATTAGTAACACAGTACACTACTTCACAATTGAACAAAAAATGAACAAAAGAAAGAAGCCATCAGGCTATCAGTTTAGGAAAAAGAAGAAGGAGGAGTAGAAAAGGCGAGAAAAGGTTCAAGGTAAATAACTTTAGATATAAAGGCATGTAATGCTATGTTAGCCAGCCACAGCCACTAGCCATCCTCTCAGCTAACAGAGGACAGGGAGTCAGACAGGCTGACGTTATGTCAGGACAGGTCAGAATGTTGTCTGTGCATGCTATTGTGCAGGAAAAGTGTTGTCCATTGAAGGAAACATTCTAAGTGTTTGGCTCATCTCAGGCTATTATTTGTTTAAATATGTTGTGGGAAAATGAAAAGAAATAACCGATTTTTACCGATATATAATGGAAAACTAACCGAAAATAACGCGCGCGTGCATGGAGGGGCGCACTGTTACTAATTCGCCCGGGGCGTCATAAAGCCCAGAAACGCCACTGGTCGGCTGATCGGAGTGCACGGGAGGGCTTGTAGGGTTTTGTGAGGCCAGTGAGGTATGGTGGAGTCAAACCTTTGGTTGCTTTGAATGCAAGCGTGAGAGTTTTGAACATTGTGCGTGCAGCGACTGGGAGCCAATGGAGAGAGCGGAGGAGCGTGAGAATTTTGGCTGGTTAAAGACCAAGCGGGCTGCAGCATTTTGGATCAATTGGAGGGGCTTAAGTGCACAAGGCTTGTGTGGTATCTGGCCTTACCACAGCCAGTCACTGGCAGACTTTATTTATCTTATACAGTAATGAAGCAGCTCCATGTAAATATCTGCCATGTTGACAGCCAGCCATCACCGAATAGCTCAAGCATGCACTTTGCTAATCAGCACCTCCCCCCCAAAAAATAACAACAATGTCAATATTTTCCATCAAGGAGTCCTCCAGGCATTTGAGGTTCAGTTGACAGCCAATGCACTCTCTCTCATGAATAACAAGCACACCTGTCAATCACATTCACAAGCTCCCGTCCAGTGGTGGGAAAAGTACTCACAACATTTATTACTCAAATAAAACAATCAATACTGCAATATAGAAATAATCCATTGCAATTAAAAATCCGGAACACCAATATGTACTTGAGTGAAAGCACAATATAGTATTACCATGAAATTTGACCATGTTTGTGCTAGGCATGCTGGGGAGGGAGGGTGATAATTGCTACTGCATGTAATCCTCTAGTGTAGCAGTCCCATCTGCTTTCATGACCCGGAAGAGAGGTTCCCATTCATTTTTTTCCCCCACAAACATTTCAGAAAATATTTGTGGGGGAAGCCTCAGACGAAGCCAACTCGGCTCCTTGCAAATCATAGCAAACATTAATCTATTGTCATGATTTGTCGGGAGCCGAGTTGGCTTTGTCCAAGGCTTGTAGGTGTTTAAATTAATACTTTCTGAAGCATCTATGTGGAAAATAAATGGCTTATTTTTTTCTTCTGGGCCTTTAAAACAGGCACGACTATGCTGCAACTATGAGCAGGGAGTGTTGGGCAGGAGGAGTAGGACGAAGGCTTGACATGTTCGTGGTTGAGGGCTCCACTCTATAGCAGGTGACTCATTCTCGGATACATAGAGTACATGGTTTGTGGGGAAGCAATTAGCATTAACTTGAGAAGCTCTCAATGAGTCATGCAGCGATATATTGCTCATCTGCTACATTCTGTGTGCTGCACCAGTGTGAAACAAAGTATACATTGGGCAGAGAGGAGAGAAGAGAATGCATGGGGAATAGTATAGGGAGACAAGATAATGGATAATGGATGGATGGAGATGAGAAGAGGAGAGAGTTGAGGAGAACACGATAGAGGACAAACGAATGGAGAGGAGAGCAGAGCATGCAGGTACAAGAGATGTGAGGGGAGGAGAGCCTGGGCTACAAGAGAAGGGAGGAAAGGCGATGACAGCATGGGCTAAAATGGACCCTTGCGGGTCCATTTGGTTTCATTTTTACGCTCTCAAGAGTTAACATATTCATCATCTGAATTAGCCTCACAGTCTACACAACTAGAAGATGGACAAAAGCAAAATAAGCCTTTAGTTTTTAGGTCTGTGGTGCTAAAATGTCCTCAAATGGTGGCCCGTGGTTCAAATTCTGAATAAATAGTGGGCCCTGGTGTCAAAAAGGTTGAAAACCCCTGGTATAGTGTATTGCTTGTTGCTTTGGGATTGTAAACGTATGTTTTCTCATGCCAATAAAGCCCTTGAAATTGAACTGAAATTGAATTGCATGTGGGGCGAGAGGAGAGGAGTTCCATGAGGGCCATGTGTCTCAGCAGGAGGATGCAGTGCATGTGTAGACAGTCTCACTGTTAGCCTGTGTGACTGTGTCACCCCCTCCCTGCGGGACCCTGCCATGTGTCAGCAATCTTAATTACTACACCTCCTCTCCTCAAAGATTAATGATGCCTCCCTGCTGCTAGTATTTATCTTCTTATCTGCTCATTTGCATTCCTTGCCCGTTTGATGCGCATTTCAGTGGCTGTATCTGTATATTCAGACATATGGAGTCTGATGTATACAGTGCAGTGTACAGTATATCTATTGTTATAGTGCGTATATTGTGCATGCATACGTACATACAGACAGACATAAACTATTTCGGGATATGAACCTTTCAGTATTTCCCCCAGTGAAGTTGTTGGGGATTGAGTGAGCGTGTGTACATACAACCATATAAACCAGTGGTTTTCAACCTTTCTGATATACCAGGGCCCACTATTTATTCTGTATTTGAACCACGAACCATCATTTGACGACATTTTCACCCCCAGACTCAAAACCAAAGATTTCTTTTGGTTTTGTCCACAATTCCTGGCTGGATTTTTACAAAACAGGCAAACATACAGAAATGGGAGATATTTGCCATATTTGCCTGACGAAGACCTTAGGGTCGAAACGTTGCAGTTGTTGCCTGAACTAAATAAAAAGTGTGTTTTGGAGCATATAAACAGTGTGCGGGCGTTCCTCTCCGTTCTCTAAGTTTGATGCCTTGATGCCCAGCACCTGGCCTTAATATAGGCGTGAGATGTGCACACAATCCGTTTGCCTTTAAACATACAAAAATGGCCTTTCTTCTACATTCTCTAATTATGTCGACTTCTTAATTAAGTGATGCAAATTTATATGATAAATATTTTAACTCTTGAGAGCGTAAACATGAAACCATATGGACCCACAAGGGTCCATTTGGTCTCATTTTTACACACTCAAGAGTTACATCTGGTTAACCAACTTTTCATCAGGTTAACCAACTTAGCTGGGGACTACATAGAACCCTCTCTAGGACCACCTGTGGTCGCCGGACCACTGATTGAAAACCAATGATATAAACTATTAGCGATATGAACCTTTAGTATGTCCACCAGTGTAATTGCTGGGATCTCGATTTGATTCAAAAAGATCCCAGATTCAGTACTGTACGTAAGATACTATGTCTTTCTCACTCCCAAGTCATTTCATATGGATGCCTGGTCCATTCTACAAATGTACAGTATGTAGCTGAAGCAGTTTGTCACGTTTCCATTGAAAACACTGAAAACATGTTAACAATTTATGCAAGGGTTCCATAACTATGACTATTGTGGAGAATTACTGTTGCTGTTGTTTCCCATTGGGATTATATTTCTGCTATATTCAAAAATATATACGTTGTACAGTACATTACAATAATAGACCCAAGTTGAATAGTTTAATAGCAGACAGACAGACAACAAACTGGCACGTGCGCGTGCACGCATGAACGCACGCACGCACGCACACACACACAGATGTACAGTGGATGTTTTGCACGTGTGCAATATTACATATACGTGTTCACTGCCACAGCAGTTTCTTATTTACATCCACGTGTCATTTGGGGGTGTTGAACTTGGGCTTTTGCTGTAATGAATTTAGAGGAACGAAGCGCGCTGCTGCAGACTAATTTGTTTTCTTAATTACCTGCTGTGTCCAAGGCTCTGGTGTGTCGGACATTTGATACTCCTGCCTGGTGGGTCTTTGTCAGCTTATGAATGATTAAATTGGGTCTCTGTGCAGGTGTACTTTTTTTTTTCTTAACTAGTGAAGCCCCAGTGTTGCTTTTTAGCAACATTAACTCTTTAATTATTTAAAAAATGTTAACATTATTTCTTTTTGTTATTTTTTCACATAAATATTAAGGTTGAGGTTGATTGTTTAGAATTTCATTGAAATTGGTCATGATATTTGCATAACAATACCCCCCACAGAGGCTGCAATTAGCCTCTTCAATTAATCTCTGGACTTAGTGCGATTTTTGATTATTTTTAACCTTTGACCTTTAGCCTTTAACCCTAATAAAAGTAGGTAAAATGACTGCAATAAATACATTTTTGTGATTATTAGAATGTCTAGAACATGTACATTCATTATATTAAAATATATCCCCAAAAAAGCTTTTTTGAATTTATTATAACTAATTATTTAATTAATTAATTAGGTTAACTAGTGCTGCTGCTGTATGTGTGTGCGTGTGAGTGTGTTAGTGGTGGTCATTTGGACAGCTAGGGCTCCATTTTCGTTACACGCTAAACCCCTTATCCCAAAGCCCTTTTCTGTTTTTTACTATTTTGATAAACCTTTTGGAATAGTTCAACATGCCAATCTATTGACACGTTGTGAACTTGTAGACTGGCCATTTTAACTATTGAAAAATGTTTTTTGAAATAGTTTAAAAAGGCAAAGAAGTTAAGGGATAAGGGTTTTTAGTGGTGACAAAAATCTAGACCCTAATGTCAAGTATCAACAGAAGAACAGAAGCAGAATTGTTAAGACAGAGTGCAGTCCTAACGCCCCGAAGCACTTGAACTGCAGAAACCTCTGGATTCATCGCAATATTCATTATCTCATCAACAGGAGTCTGTGCAAAAAGGCTGGAAACCCAAACCCACGTTCAGGCTTGCCAGACGGGAATTAGCCAAAACATACATTTGAGTCTTTGTGTGAAAACAAACACCTGTGAATTCCTGGCACCTGCCAGGAGAGGCTGGCAGAGCCATGCAGTCAGTCTCCTGACCTGTGATTATATCTGCCATGTTTCTGTTCTGTGACAGCTGTCTTTGTCTGTTCTCAATTCATTAACAAACGCATTTTTCTTATTATATAACACAGTAGACATTTCCCCCCCTTACAAAACATGTACTTTTTTCTTTCTTTCTTTTTTTCCCCCAAATATATAAGTTTCTTTTTCCTGAATGAGACGGTTTGATGAAAGCAATCTGAAAATAGCCAGATAGCATGGCAGCAGCCAAGTCCCTGTCATTAATAACAATTTATTCTCAGTCTCGCTTGCTTTCTGTGCCTTCGGCCTAATCAAGCTGTCATCAGACAGATATACAGGGAGGGAGGGGAAGAGATTTACAGAGAGAGAGAGAGAATGAGAGATAGAGAGGGAGAGAGAGAGGGGGGGGGGGTCCTGAGGGAGAAAGTGTTACTTTTCAATTTGCTTCTTGCAGTAGTTGATCCTGACAGTGCAAGGGTTCTGTCAGAAGCTTAGGAAATGCTACATGTTGTCTGTGTACATCAGCACGATGCGATGTCTTCGTGCATGTTTACGGTTAGCTCTGCTCCGTAGCCCTAATGCTCTGTGTGTATGTTACTTGAGGTCTGGCGCTTGCATGAATGCAGACCAGCCTCTTGTCTGTACCAAAAATATAGAGAATGTTTTTGCTGCTCTTATTCGAAAGCCACGTGTATAAAATGCACTTTTTGGGCCAGAAATTTTCCAGCAAAAATATACTCCACTGGCAATTTTCAGTACTGTATGTTTGTCTTACTCACTCCCTACTCATTTATGTAACTGAAGCAGCTTGTCACATCACTGATGACCTAATGCATGCAGAGTAAGACGTTCACGTGATTGAGAACAATGGATGTTTCCATGAAAAAACATTGAAAACATGTATTGCATGGCTTCCATAACCACGTGGATATGCTGCCAGTCTTTGACGTACGGTATGGTAAGAGAAAATCTCACAGACAAGATTTTTCCTTCTGGTGAAAATATATCTCTTGTAAGGCACAAGTTGGCACCTTGCCAGAGTGCATTTCTTTCTTTCTTTCTTTCTTTCTTTCTTTCTTTCTTTCTTTCGTTCTTTCGTTCTTTCTTTCGTTCGTTCGTTCGTTCGTTCTTTCTTTCTTTCTTTCTTTCTTTCTTTCTTTCTTTCTTTCTTTCTTTCTTTCTTTCTTTCTTTCTTTCTTTCTTTCTTTCTTTCTTTCTTTCTTGCATTGGCATGCTTGAGTGTTGACTGGTTTCAGTCTCCAGGAAGAAATCCCTAAACACAAAGAGAAGACATCACATAACAAGCACACCAAGGGGTCTAATGAAGTACTGTCACCTCATAAATGGATGAAAAAGTGGAAAAAATCAACAATAACGGCATTCCATCTTTAAATAATCCAGAATACCAAACACATGCTTGCCATTTGCCAAGATGAAAAAGGCAACTCAATTGAAGGGCACTCTTTTTGTTGTGCAATTCAATTAAAATTGCACTCAACTTGAATTGTACAAAAAAAATGCACTCCCATTGATTTGGCCCTTTTCCCCAAAACCAAGGTCTATTGTAGCAGTTTAGACAGCCAGCAGACTAGAATATATAAACAGCCCAGTCCCACTGCTAAATCAAAATAAAATAGTGCATTTGGTTCGAAACAGGACCATTGAACCTTGTTTTTGACAAAATACATTTTAGTAGGTGCAAAATTATATGTCTACATGTTGTGTGATATTTAGCTATTCACACAGGTATGTGTGTACACTAAAATGCGTTTATTCATGTAATGTTATATCTATCATGTTTGTCCATTTGCGACATGGTAAGAAGTTAAATCTATTGATTTAAGATTTACACAAGACCTTGAGAGAGAGAGAGAGAGAGAGAGAGAGAGAGAGAGAGAGAGAGAGAGAGAGAGAGAGAGAGAGAGAGAGAGAGAGAGAGAGAGAGAGAGAGAGAGAGCCAACCACAAACATGTTTACTGTTGTGACCAATGCCTATCAATCAAGCATATCATCCACACCACAGAGTATGGATTCCACGGCCGTGCGCACAGGGAAAAACAACAAAACACAGTTGTTTCTGGATCCGTCCCCGGCATGCATCAGCCCCCACCCCCCACCCATCTCTCCCCTCCCCCCTGTTGTGCTCCACCTCCCTCCCCCATCTCCCCTTCCTCCTCACGTACTGTTTATACTCTATACCATAGGTGGCAAACTCTCGCCCGTGGGCCAAATTTGGCCCGCTGTGTAATTTCCTTTGGCCCTTGAGGCAACATCAAATTAACATTAGAGCTGGCCTGACGGTATTATACAGCTGTGGCGCCGCTGTAATACCGCATTCACAGCTAATACTACAAATCCCATAATGCTCTGCTGTTGTTTTGCCATCTGCTCTGTAATACGCAGCAGTGGTTTTTCAACGTTTTTATCCCAGGGCCCACCATTTATTCTGCATTTGAGCCACGGACCACCATTTGACGTTATTTTAGCCCCACATACCCCACGAACTAAAGATTTCCTTTGATTCTGTCCATGACCATTAATCTTCTAGTTGTGTAGATTTAGGACTAATTCACATGATGAATATTTTAACTCTTGAGAGCGTAAAAATGAAACCAAATGGACCCGCAAGGGTCCATTTGGTTTCATTTTTACGTTCTCAAGAGTTACATCCGGTTAAACAACTTAGCTGGAGACCACCTGGAACCTTTACATTTTGGCCCACTCTGTATTTGAGTTTGACACCCCTGCTCTATACCTACCTTAAGTCCTTTACTTCCTCCTTCATGCCCTCAACCTTCCATAACTCTCCTTCCTCTCCTCCACCTCCCTCCTCTACTCCTCCAGTAAATGCCCCCCTGGGTACTAATAAAGGAGCCGTAACCTTGACCTTGATGTCCCCTACCTATGGTAGCATATCTCCCCTTCCTCCCCCGTTCCTTCCTCCAGCTCCATGCACCTCCACTACACTCACTGTAATTTGTACAGGTCTGGGAACACTTCAAATCTCTTTATCCATCTTTTGGGGGTCATGCTCCGTAGCTTTATCAGTACAAACCGATAAGACTTCAGGAAACTCATTTTCTACATAATGAAGTGCAAATTAGCTGTACCTTTCTTTCTTTCTTTCTTTCTTTCTTTCTTTCTTTCTTTCTTTCTTTCTTTCTTTCTTTTTCTTTCTTCTTTCTTTCTTTCTTTCTTTCTTTCTTTCTTTCTTTCTTTCTTTTCTTTTTTTTCTTTCTTTCTTTTTTCTTTCTTTCTTTTTCTTCTTTCTTTCTTCCTTCCAATGCAATAGAGCTCTGGCTTAAGCCTGTAACAAGTTGCTGTTATTCAGACATGTACCAGTAACAGTAAAAGGCAAATATTAAACCGTAATATTAATAGCTTTGTATTCAGGAATTAGCTAAATCAGTGGGCTTTCAATCTCTTTGACACCAGGGCCCACTATTTATTCAGAATTTGAGCGATGGACCACCATTTGATGACATTTTAGCCCCACAGAACCCAAAACTAAACATTTATTTTGTTTTTGTCCACAATTCCAGGCTGGATTTTGGAAAACAAAACAGGCAAACACACTGTAGATCAAAATTACCATTAATCTTCTACATTCTCTAGTTGTGTAGACTAGGGCTAATTCAGATGAATATTTTAACTCTTGAGAGTGTAAACATGAAACCAAATGGACCCGCAAGGTTCCATTTGGTTTCATGTTTACGCTCTCAAAGAGTTACACCAACTCTCCATCATTTAGCCTGGGGACCACCTGGAACCCTCAAGGACCCCTGAACGTCCCCAGACCCACCGGTTGAAAACCACTGAGCTAAATAATCTGTACTCCTGCAGGCCCTTCATCCAAAGTACTTTGCATTGTGCTCAAGGTTCAAGGTCCCATTTACACCCGCTCACACACAGATGGCAGAGGAAACCATGCAAGTCATCAACCTGCACATTGGCAGCAGGCTGGGTGGAAGTATTAGAATTTCCCTATGCTCTTGCTCAAGGACACTTCAACCCAGAGCCAGGAGCTATATAAGGGTGGTGGTTGTGACGGCAGTGTCTCAGGAGGTGATGTAGTGCAGCCATCTTACTATGAATACAATGTTCTGATGTCAGGTGAGAACCAATAGACTTTGCTTTGATGTGCACATGCAGGCACAAAGCAACTTCTTTGTGACATACTGTATGTTGTATGAGTTTCCATACAACAATGAATGTATGTATGTATACAATGCAGTGACAATCCAATGCATACACGAGCAGTTTGGCATCAATAGATATATTGTAGACTACACTTTCAGCCTTATGTCCCTATAAAATCACATCAGTGCAGTATTTCAGTGCTATACACCATACAGTTTATAGTCGGTAGAGACGGATGGTTGACGCAGAATATATACACATTTCTCGCTTGCTCAAGAGAGTGATATTCTGTGATATATTTTTTATTTATTTAGATCATACATCTTACTTTCTGTTATCTAACAGAAAGTCCTTCATTTCTTTCTTTATCTGCTCCTAGGAATAAGGGACTATTGTAACCGCAAAGCATTGGGCGGCAGATTTTTTACACACCACTTTATAGGCCTTTATGCGTGTAGATTTGTGTTGTGAGAATAAACTAGTTGACTTCTGTAACATATTTTCACTTGTACTTGGTAGAAATCTATTAAACTCAGTGGCGTGCACAGACATTTTAAGGTTTTTCTTCATGCATGCAGGTGTCATAAGTTGAAATCTGTGGAATTGGTTATGCCTCAAAACCAATTGGGTTTTGCAGGCATGACCTTATAAAAGCTTCACTTTCAGGACCCAGTACCGTATTTATAAAATGGTAATAATACATTTTTTTTTTGTAAACGGGGCGATACTGTATGGCCGACAAAATAAATTTACTGTAATACACACCAAGGGGCCTCATATATCAGATAAATATAAAAAAGTGCTAGTATTTGACAATTATCAGTCAACATTTAAAAAAGTGTTTGGCAAGCAGGCAGTTTAATAGCAACCCATAATGTGCGCTGCTGTCATCACAACTTTATTTTAAAAGCCAGTGGGTCCAGTGGACGTCAGCTTTTTTCAGACGGTAGTCGCGTAAAAACATAAAAATAAAAAAGTCTCTGCATCAATAAAATTCATGTATCAAGATGGGCCAATTAATAGTCGCTGTGCAAGCAGGCAGCGTCATTAAAAGAAAATCAAATGCACCAGGAAAGGAAAAAAAGTGACGTGGAGCTCATGGGCTGTATGGACACCATCACAAAGTTGCATGGTGGTGGTGATGATGGTGTATTCCGGCGGTGTCCAGAGTCCAATATTCTTATGGGATCACTTGAGATATATTGCCAGCTAACCTTGGAATGCGAGAGGGGCTGGGTATGGGAGGAGGCTTGGCAAATAGGGGTATTAATCACAAGGAACCCCCTCCTCCCAATTCTCATCAGCACACACGCACACACACTAACACACAACCTATAACCACCCCAGCATCATTCAGTTCAGTAGGCTACCGCACGCACATGCACACGCACACGAACATGCACACACACACACACACACACACACACACATGCACACACACACACACACACATGCACACACACACACACACACACACTCACACACACACACACACACACACACACACACACACACACACACACACACACACACACAGCATCATGATCATTTTGAGGGAGTCTTCGGGTCCATACATATCAATGGAAGAAGTCCTGCCAGACAGGACCAATCACTCTTGCAGTGAGATCACTGATGAACAGCGTCAATAGTAATCATTGGATGTGGCATTGGATGGTGATGGATTTATGTGGCGTTCTGCCCTCATTACTGGCCCCGGCTGATAGCTTAGCTAAACTCTGACTGCATGGGGCATCTAGTGATACACGGTGTTTGGCCCAGAAAAACCCTAATGGGTTGATTACAGATGGGGAGAGGGTGGGGTTGGGGGTGTCACTGATCACATTCCGCTTCCTGAAATTTGTAAAGGAATCCGTCACTGATGACCGATTGCTTCCCGCATTGCACTATAGCTCTGCTTCCTCATTGGCTAGTTGTTCCACATGTCCATATGCCAGGGACGGTGGCTTGGAAATTAAATGTGCGTGTGCACGCGTGCGTGTTTGTGTGTGTGTGTGTGTGTGTGGTGTGTGTGTGTGTGTGTGTGTTGTGTGTGTGTGTGTGTGTGTGTGTGTGTGTGTGTGTGTGTGTGTGTGTGTGTGTGTGTGTGTGTGTGTGTGTGTGTGTGTGTGTGTGTGTGTGTGTAAGAGCTAGAGAGAGAGAGAGGTACGATGATTGGAGTTGGACCCAGTGTTGTTAATTATACAATGTACCACACAATGTACCACAGTTAATTCAGTTGTGTTTTGATTGAGAGGTATTCTAATGCCCTCCGAAATGTACATATACCAGCATCACTGGTATTACCTGTAAGCAAACTGAGCATCCATCCACCTTGATTGTGTACAATATACCTGTAATTAGTACCTGACAACATGTTTTCTGCATTCCGTCTTTACTTGCCAACAATAGACCTTTTAACTAAGCCCCACCCTCTGCATGGACTTTACACAATAAATACTGGTTCATTTTTGGAACCAGACCTTCAAAATCTTTTCCAAATTGTGTGTGCTGTCATGATTTGTCACGACCTGAGTTGGCATGAATCATTTTCGAAAAGTATAAGAGAAAAAATTAGTGGGGAGTTCATTTCTGGAACAAGGGCGACGTCACGATGGGGTGGGACTGCTTAGCTCTGTTATCTCCAGTGTTATGCACAGTTGCACATCCTTGTTACACCAACGTTGTAAAAAAGAACACAGCCATCAATGCAATCATTGTAGTTTCTCTATCGGTTGGGGGCCCACTTGCAATATTCTCATGGACAGCCAGTGTTACTATAATCCCCATCATTCATTTCTGTCCCTATTCCCTCATTAAGTCATCTTTTTATCCTCTTTATCGCTCTACAATTTCATCTGCAGGAAATGCGGAACACCTATCAGCACTCATGCAGTTAGTGGTTAATGTTATCCAGAAACTTATCCTGTCCAAAGCGGGGACATCTCCTCTCCCCAAGTCCAAGATCCTGCTGTTTGCGGAGCTTTTTAAATAGCTTGTTCACCATTGAGTAATGGAGGTTATTATTATTTGTCCCTGAGGATAAGGATGCTTAATTAAAGTATACCGTCGAGAGAGACGCGAAATAGAACACACAGAGGGAGATAGGTCAAGACAATTGACAGAGGTCAAGAGCTTTATTCAAACCTCTGATATCACGATACCGACAGCTCTCTCTCTCTCTCTCTCTCTCTCTCTCTCTCTCTCTCTCTCTCTCTCTCTCTCTCTCTCTCTCTCCATGTCCTCACTCTCTAGATCCCACTTGCCCCCCATTACTGAGAATAAATTAATCTGACCTGACTCCTATCTTGTTTAATTTGCTACAGTTTCGGCCACCCTTATTTGTCAGAGCAACAAGACACCTAATAACAGCATTAGCCTCACTGTCCAATCTGCAATCTACAACATAGACAGTAACTAAGTACCAGGGGCTGTATCTGGTACAATTCCATTCAGGATTTTCATGCCAATATTCAACAATTTGTTGAATAATGTCTTCATCTTGACCAAATAGGAGGCTGCAATTGCCAGGATCCCAGTGCTGATTTAGCACACATTACAGTGTAACAGAACCATAGGGGTGGAAAAACTATTTAGCATCATTTAAGAGCGTTAACATAACTACATTACTATTATAATTGGCAACAATCCATCAGACTGCAGAGAGTACAGTTCCGAGCACAAGCATACAGTATCAAAGACATAGCGGCGTAGTGACGGCTTTAATTAGCTTCGGCAGAAATTGGATTTAATCTAAAAAAAACAAATAGTCTGTTAATATTATTAGTCTACACTGGTTTCATTATTAACTCTATTTACAGGTACTAATTTTGAAATGCATGACACCAGAGCTAGTAACGGGTGATATACTGTATAGTATGAATGCACCAGTCTCGGTGGGTACATACTTGTACATACATCTGTAATCCAGATAACTCGAGAACCGTTTGCCCCACAGACTTCAAACTTGACAGGCAGGTGGGTGTTGAGTCCGTCAGATACACCGCTGTCCAGAACTGGCACAAAAGCCTCTTAGGCCAGTAATTTTAGCTCATGTTTTACCTAAAATTGGAATAAATTGTAACATGGGATTTTTCTTCACAGATCATTTCTTTGAGGTCTCCAGAACAACATATTAAAAGTCCCGAAAAATCCCAGTTGCGCAAATATGTTTAATTTCATAAAGTAATAGAATACATAGGCTCCAATGGAGTGATAGCCCCGCCCCCTCCTATACAAACCCATTATAACTTAAAACTCCATTTTAACCATGATGGATTATTCAAAAACAACCCATCTTTTTTCTGGTGACTGATATTGTCCTCCTAATACGTGAGAGGACAGTGGAATTTCATTCACAGGTTTCAGTTATTTTTAAAATATTGTTTTGGAAAATGTAGCTGCCTCCATATCTGGCTATGCCCACCCAAATGAATATTAAATAAATAAATAAATGAAACCTGTCAATGAAATTCCACTGCCCTCTCACATATTAGGAGGACTATATCAGTCACCAGAAAAAGGTGAGGGCAGTGGAATTTCATTTACAGGTTTCATTTATTTATTTTTTTTAAATATTCATTTGGATGGGCATAGCCAGATATGGAGGCAGCTACATTTTCCAAAACAAAATAACTGAAACTTGTGAATGAAATTCCATGGTCCTCTCACGTATTAGGAGGACAATATCAGTCACCAGAAAAAAGATGGGTTGTTTTTGAATAATCCATCATGGTTAAAATGGAGTTTTAAGTTATAATGGGTTTGTATAGGAGGGGGCGGGGCTATCACTCCATTGGAGCCTATGTATTCTATTACTTTATGAAATTAAACATATTTGCGCAACTGGGATTTTTCGGGACTTTTAATATGTTGTTCTGGAGACCTCAAAGAAATGATCTGTGAAGAAAAATCCCATGTTACAATTTATTCCACTTGAAAATTCATTTTGCCTGGACTATCTGTACACATTCCAAACAATTCATAACGCCTAATCAACGCTAGATCTCCATATATGGAGCCTGTTCTGAAATCACACCGTTCTTCTGTGTTCTGACATCTCTGTAGATGGCCTCTTGTTCCTCATTGTTTTGCAAGCCAATGAATCCAATGAATGAGCGATTAGGTTCACACTCTTACTTAAAGCAGCTTCAAAACATTCACATTTATCCAAGAAATACTAAGAAACGTGCAATTGTAAGATCTTACTCGAATATACACTCTTTAACATACTGTTCACCATAGTCTCTCGTTTTGTGAGATTTTGTGAAACTTTTGTGTATTAGTTGGCCTTTTTTGTCACCTGTTTGAATATATGAACACCAACATCTGTACAGTGTGTATTGTGATGTAATAGATCACATCCTCCTGTGAATTTATTGACTAGTCCCTAAGGCCCTATGTTCTAAAAGGGAGAATCCCCAAGCGGAAACTAACTTCACCATAGTACATGAAAAAGCATGAGTCTGAAAGAAGTGCACAGCCCTCTCTGTGTTGTTGGGAATTAGATTTCTCTCTGAGAAATCTAATTCCACACACACACACACACACACGCACACACACACACACACACACACACACACACACACACACACACACACACACACACACACACACACACACACACACACACACACACACACACACACACACACACACACAGAGTGAAAGTTGCACGGCCCTGTTGGAAGTGTCAACCAGGGGTGGACTGACAGTCTGGCATACAGGGCATTTTCCCGGTGGGCCGACCCCCCCCGGGGGCCGTTAATGTCGTGTTTTAATTAAAAAAAAAATCTGCACAAAACCGTCCCACGAATCAGTGCTGGCGGCCCTCTGTCCTCTTCAAATGAGACTGCCTATTGCAGGGTTTTTATAGTTAACTAAAACTAACTAACTAATTTTAGTTAGCCCGAGCCCCAGAGCCCCTTATGTCTTAAATTCTCATGGGGGCTCAGGCCCCGGAGCCCCCACAAAGATTCAGAGGGCCGCTCTGAGGGCCGCTCTGAGACAAAATTGCCCGGTACGTTTTGAGCTCCCAGTCCACCCCTGGTGTCAACATTATAACATAGCATGACATTATCACTCACAGGACATGTGCATGGAGGATGCGTTCAAAGCGAAGATGTGTATAATGGTTCCAGTTGTTAGCTGGTACTGGTAGATTGTGTGAGGCTATGTGGGGCTCGAGGTTTGTGTGTGTCAGACAATTGCACGAGTCCCTCTGAGCCGAGTCTCAAGCAAGCGCAAGTCATTTGGTTCCGAGTCTCAAGCAAGTCTTTTTCCCGATGTGGTCAAGTCAAGTCAAGTCAAGTCAAACAGTTGGTCGAGTCAAGTCACATGTTTCTTTCAAGTCAGGTCGAGTCGAGTAACAATGTTGTCAAGTCCAGTCGAGTCAAGTCACAAGTTGTCGAGTCAAGTCACGGGGTGGTCCTTACCGGGTCCTCCTTATTAGGTCCCAATATGTATATTTTTCCATTTTCTGACATAGTTTATACTTGTATTATAGAAGACATATTAAACACAAATTCAACAACAAAAAGCCACTTGGCAAAAATAAAAATAAAACAAAATTGTACTATACTTATAAGTTGATGACTCGGACGAGTCGCCAAGTCAGGTTGTCTCAAGTCAAGTCGAGTCTCAAGTATTTTAATTTCAAGTCCGAGTCAAGTCGAGTTGTGGCAAAAATGCGACTCGAGTCCGACTTGAGTCGAGTCGGTACGACTCGAGTCCAATTGTCTGGTGTGTGTGTGTGTGTGTGTATGTATGTGTGTGCACACGTATGTGTGTGTGTGTTTGTGCACTTTTTGCTATTTGCATTGCCAGAACCATAGATTCACTGCCAATAAATATGCTAACTTGTACTCTTCTCTTTTTGTTCTCTGTTGTCATTGCAGGTAAGAGAGGAAGAGGTGGATCGCTGTATGTATGTACTTTGTGTTTTATTTATTATCTGTCTGAGAGAGAGAGAGAGAGAGAGAGAGAGAGAGAGAGAGAGAGAGAGAGAGAGAGAGAGAGAGAGAGAGAGAGATTAGCCCTGGTCATACAGTAATAATGGAGAGGTTAGATGAAGGGTGGGCTAAGCTGTTCGGCAAACAAACAGATCTGCTGTGAATTAACAGACCTGTGTGTGTGTGTGTGTGTGTGTGTGTGTGTGTGTGTGTGTGTGTGTGTGTATGTGCGCGCGCGTGCGTGTGTGCGTGCGTGCGTGCGCGTGCGTGCGATACTAGGGAATTAAAACAGGAAATTGGGGTACTACATTAATAATACTGTGGATCTGCCGTGCATGCTCTGCACACATACACAAATCTCTTCATGCCTGACTGAGAGAGCTCTGTTTGTTTGTTTTGGTAGATGAACTTGCATAGATTGCAGCAGACATCCTTGAAGCTCTTATGATGTAGCTAGTAGACTATTTAATGTCACAATAAATACAATGCCACTCTCCCCTTAACCCACCCTCTCTCTCTCTCTCTCTCTCTCTCTCTCTCTCTCTCTCTCTCTCTCTCTCTCTCTCTCTCTCTCTCTTCTCTCTCTCTCTCTCTCTCTTTCACTCTCTCGCTGAACTCGCACATCCGCACTCACTCACTCACTGTCCTTGTCCCTTTTATGGCCAAATAGGGAGAGTCCCATTTATGTATCTGAGCATTTTAGGTCCATGTTCCTTTTAGGTGACTTCTAGGCATAATACCTTTCATAGCGATTATTATAGTGATTTGTATATGCCCATATATGGGAGGCATCCTGAGCCTATGCTTGCTGAGGCCATGACAACACATTGTGGTGTGTATGACTCTATACGGTATGGTTGAGTTGTAACTCAGTGTTTGAGTTGCTCTGGGTTGTGACTGAAGCCTGGTGAGATGGGCGAGGTGACGTCACATGTGAGGTTGCCATGCCAATCAGAGCCGTTTGTCAGGTGTTTGTCTGGCACTTCAAGACAAACGCCTGCTGATGTATCATACCGACTCCATGCCGCTAGTAAGGGAAATTGATTTTTGAAGGAAAATACTTTTTTGCTGTTTGCCTGTTCTTCTGGGACGTCCGGCGTCTGCGTGTTGAAACACAGTCCGGAAGCTCCGGCCCTCAAATTGTACCATTTTTTTCTATTTTGGCCCGCTGTGTGTGTGAGTTTGACATCCCTGCTCTACAGGGTCGGTGGTAATGGTTATCCTTGCATTTATTTTAAGGTAATCTATATACTGTACCTCTGCTGCTTTATGTGGAGCATGTACTTGTGAATTCCCATTATGCCCTTTAAATCTCCCATTCTCACATGTATTCCACCATTCTCTACTTGGCTTTGAAGGACATTCATAGGGCAAAAATCTTCCACTGACGCTCATCGCTCCTACATGCACACGCACGCACGCACGCACGCACGCACGCACGCACTCACAAGCACAGTTAGAGACACACACACACACACACACACACACACACACACACACACACACACACACACACACACACATACACACAACACACTGGCCTTGTGCAATCACTGGAATCATTAGTGATAAACACACTGTAATTACTAATTGTGGACATATTTTTAGTCTGTGATTAAAAGCAGCTCTTCTCCAGATGCTCTCTGAACCAAAGCACACAGTCAGCCACATGTTCTGGCCAGAGTAATGCTGCTTTTGCTGCTACTAATATTACAGTAATGCAATATGTCAGTGGTTTTCAACCTTTTTGGTACCAGGGCCCACCATTTATTCAGCATTTGAGCCACTGACCACCATTTGAGGACATTTTAGCCCCACAGACAGACCCCAAAACTAAAGATTTATTTTGCTTTTGTCCACAATTCCAGGCTGGATTTGGGGAAACAAAACAGTCAAACATACAGATCAAAATGACCATTAATCCTCTATGTAGGGGATTAATTATGTTATGTAGACTATGTCAGAGCACGAAACCAAATGGACCCTTGCGGGTCCATTTGGTTTCATTTTTACACTCTCAAGAGTTACATCTGGTTAACCAGCTTAGCTGGGGACCACCCGGAACCCTCTCAGGGACCACTGGTGTTCCCCCGGACCACCAGTTGAAAACCCCTACAATATGTGTTTCGTTACTGCCCAACACTGCTCCTGAAAACTAGACTACTGTATATTTTTTTCTCCCTTGCTTCCATTTTGTGCTCATCTCGTTGTATATATGCATCGTGCAGTCAGTGTTGTTATGCAGATCATTCTGAAAATCAAAAGTAAATGTTAGCAAATAGACACACTCATAAATAATCATGCAAACCGCTAACCCCCAGGGCAATTCAATAACTTTTCTTATATATCCTTATCACTGTTTCCTTGTTATACTTTTATCCGATGCTTTGTTTATTCTAATCTCCATTGTTTTCTTTGAATCGCTGGTGTGTCTCAGAGTTAATGCATAATAATCACAATCATAATAAGTAAAGCTTTGGGGTGAGTTCTATGTTCTATATATCCAGTGGAACTCAGGAAGATTTGTTTTGTTTGATACTGGGAGGTGCAGATTTTAAGCGAGAAATGCAGATGAACGTTCTAAGACAAACAGTTGTTCCTGACAACCTGTTGAGGCGTGGACACCTGTCAGAGAGATGGCCGTACAGCTAATCACTAGGTTGTTCATCATAGTCTTTTAATGTAAATAATATAGGTATAGAATCGCTATTATTATTATTCAGCAATTTTAAGAAAAACACATCATGTGTTCAAATTTCCATCAGTATACAGTATTTGCCATGTGATTACTTACAGTATAATACATTTTTTTCCCTGCACTATCCACGTTTCACACATCATGTTCTTCTAATCAGCGATTTCCCTCAATTCAAATATGACTTCTTTTTCCTTTTGTTGTGATAATTCTGCCTACTAAAGAGTGTGCTGACCATATAAGGAGTTTCTTCTTGTCCCCCAGTGAACTGCAGGAGTCTAAAGACCCTATAGTTTCATTTTGGGATTTAATTGGGAGACAAAGCCTTCTTCCAATCAGGATCGAGCAGGGCAGGCCTTGGTACACATGCTGTTGGATTGTTACGTGTTTCCCCACTGTAGAGCGTGTTCACGTCTTGTTTTTCCACCCAAATCACCCAAATCCCTGAATGTATTTGCTAAATAGTTATGGTACCCTATGCACGTTACCCTTCAAGTTATTGAATCATGATGCCATAATGAACCAATATCATCCATGTGTTGTATCGTCAAACATGTTTCGTGATACTTAACAAATCACTGTTAAAATGCATCTTTACACCCCTAGTACTAGTGTAGAATTGAAACCGACAATTGTAGAGGCTGTATAGGTATAAAGCTGATCAGCCAAAGCACGAGGCTTTGAAGGAAAGGGTAGTAAAAGCTAGGTTGAGAGGAGAGGTGAGTAGGTGTATATATGGATTTATATGCCAGGGAAGAGTACAGTATAGTATAGTAGACACTGTTTGCCCTGTGGGGCTTGAAGGAGAAGTACAGAGAAGGTCAGAAGGAGTTGCACTGTGCCTTTGTGGACCCAGAGAAAGCCTGTGTGGTAGAAAGTGATGTATTCGCTCAAGGTGGAGGTGGGCTTACAGTACATCAAGGACCGTCCCTGAACCGTTTTCTTGTCCACATTGGTAATGGACAGGTTGACAGAGGAGCTGAGTTGATCTAGAGCAGGGGTTTTCAACCGTTTTAACTCCAGGGAGCACCATTTATTCATCATTTGAGCCACGGACCACCATCTGATTACGTTCTCACACCAAAGACCTAAATTTAAAGAATTCTTTTGGGTTTGTCCACAATTCCAACAAAACAGTGTAACCTTCTTAATTAAGTGGTGCTAATTCAGATGACGAATATTTTAACTCCTAAGAGTGTAAAAATGAAACCAAATGGACCCGCAAGGGTCCAATGCCAAATTAATTAAATTTAATTTGGCATTGAATTGGGTTGCCAAGCACCAGCCACAACATATTTTTAACAGGGTCATCCCTACGTTCTCCGGATTCTGTGTTCCCCACTTACATTAGGGCTAGGACATAGAACCTGGATATTAACATAGTTGTACAACATGACATTCTGTTGCATTGAAAACATTGCAGTGAATAGTCAACCGCGCACGTGTGTGTGCGTGTGTGTGTGTGTGTGTGTGTGTGTGTGTGTGTGTGTGTGTGTGTGTGTGTGTGTGTGTGTGTGTGTGTGTGTGTGTGTGTGTGTGTGTGTGTGTGTGTGTGTGTGTGTGTGTGTGTGTGTGTGTGTGTGTGTGTGTGTGTGTGTGTGTGCGTGCATGAAGGAATAGTTCCACTGGCAGCTAACGGGAGTCATTTTGTGATTACATTTTTTGGTTGTCCACAATCCAAGTTGGCAAAATGTGTCCTATTTGCAGTGAATTACTGTGCAGAGCAGTACACCAATCATACTGTAGATGATCCATGCCGTTTTGTTGTTAACCCCATCTGTGCTCTTGAGTTTAACATGAATTATACATACAGTAAAAAGAGGTTGAGAACTCTTCAAAGTTCCACATCATTTGCAATCTTCTCCCCACCCATCTGTCTTGTGTAAAAAACTGTGGTGGTGCAAGAAAAACTTGCACCACCACCAAGGTGAAAAGTGTCTGCTCTCTCTTAGCTTGTCTCTCCCCTTTCCTGCATGATGATTCATTTCTATTTATGTGTCATTAAGGCCACATCATGAAACCGTCTGGGAGTTGTGTATGTGTCATATCACAATTACCAGTTGTGTTATTTTCTCCAACAGTGATATTATCCACTGCGGGGAGTCTAGACGGTATACTGTACCGAAGTTGTTAGTGTTGCGCGTGTTAATGCCACATTTCCAGAAATAAGCACACAGTACATCATCTGCTGAGCTGCCAGTGCTTCAGGTGCTAAATCACAGTTCTCTTTTGTTTAAAGTATGAAGTCATTGGATCTCTGTAGGAGACAAAGTTATGCAGGTAGAACACTAATGATTTCCACTCTGTCCACTCCCAAAGCCTCTAGTGCCACAATGAGGACACATTTTCACCTGTACTTTGTACTCCAGATCATTGAAAAGCTTTACTGCGCACATTAATGTTCCCGGGAGGTTGAGCCCTCCTGATTTATGTGACATCATGGCCTTTTCTCTGGCACCAACCCTTAGTTTAAAATTTCAATTTAACTCGCACACAAGTTATCTAGTAATGGGCGCGACGGACTATAATGTATTATGTATTTTTTTTAATTAAATGCCTTGATTTCATTACTGTACTGCAACATAGAATACATTTTGTTTGATCTGCTGTAAGGAATAGTATGACAAAGGCTTAACATATGTTATGCAGAATATTTAAAAATGCAAAGACGTTTAGACTACGGAAAGCCTAAAGACCAGCTAGCGGCCGAATTGATTCGAATCATTGCTTTTACAATGAGCTTATAAATGAACTGCGTTCTTTACTTGATTCCTTACTTGAATTCGTATTCTCGTCGGGAATGGACAGCCTTCTTGTTTAGTCAAGTTACAGAGGCGTACAACTGGGCTGCGTTGCCATGCATGAGCAGCTGTTGTTCTCCTTGTATTTCACTTCTGATTAGATCAACTCTGCTGCAGTTCCTTTGATCGGTCCCTCAACCAAAACGGTCTCCTGACTAAGGCATTGGTGACCGGGATGTTTAAAACAAGGGCTATACCACTAAACCAGTGTCCGCGTGAGTAGTCCTGTCCCCGGCCCACGTTGTGGTGACAGAATATCTTCTTGCTGCGATGTCTCACCTCGCAGCAACTCGTCCATGTCCGGCTGGCCGCCCGTGTTAAGAGCTTGAGCGCGCCTCGCCACAGCGAGACGCGAATTGATTTTTGAGACGGATGTCGCGGTAGTTCACTCTTTGTAGAGGGTAATAACGAGGCATTAAAGGATTTATTTCTAAATCCATGATCTGTCCTGCCAAATGTGGTCGAGGTTGACACCCTTAGACATGATCAACCCCTCACCACCCTCCCCCGGTCACTTTTGGTCCATTATTTACCCAGGATGGAGTCGCTGAGCACGGATGATCATTTTCACCAATGTCATGTACACAGACATTTTAACCCAGGAGGTAATCGCACTATTATATACGTGTGTGTGTGTGTGTGTGCCAATAAAAATCACACTCAGGCGAAGTGAGCAGGGCTCTTATCATCATACGTCATCATACATCACATTCCCTGCTACACGAACACACAAAGCTGTCCATAGGAGGGGCTGTAGCACTGTTGGTTTGATATTATTGAACTTTTTCAATTCCTTTTTTTTTAGTTTAGATTTTTGGTCTGGGACTCCACTTTTCATAGACTGTATTGTATTATACTGTTGGCTAATGACCAGCTCCATTGGAGCCAGCCAGGTTTTGTGTGCCTTTCCCTCCGAGAACTTCAGAAGTGTTTGTCCATTCACAGATATCATACTTGTGTTGAGTTGTCCTTGAATTGCACTGTAATCTCCAATCTGTTAAAAAAAATCAATCAATCAAAGTACAATACAGTCTGAGCAGGGGCGGATGTAACATTTCCCATGTGTGTGTGTGTGTGTGTGTGTGTGGGGGGGGGGGCAGGAGAAAATGGTATGGGGGCGGCTTCATCAAGGAAGCCGCCCCCATACCATTTACTGGACTTTTATTAAGCATCAATAATAACATCAGTTGTTGTTGAAGTTGCAACAGGCACACAGCATGCATACGGCTCAGAGAGATTTCTGTTTTGAATGATGAAATGCTGTTGGTTTAGTCGTGAGACGATTGTAGTTAGTTGGTAGCAGTAGTGTTTCAAATACTAAATATAAGCACTGAAATATCTCGGGTTGTTTTGCATGCCATCATGTTTGGTGGGGCAGTCTGGGCATTTAGGGGGGCATTGCCCCCCCATGGATAGATCCGCCCCTGAGTCTGAGTGTGTTCATACATGCCCCAAAACATCCTAGCCAATGTTTCACATGTCCTATAGGCAAACTGTGGAATAAATTTAACCAGAACTCTACATCACTGCACATGTTCTCCGGCAGTTAGTAAAATCATCTTTTCAGACTCAACCTCGCCCCCTTTGACATTAATTGTCACCTTTTTAATATATGCTAAGCAATGCAGCTATACTGTACACCTTGGTTGCTCATTTACATGTTTTTCGTTAGATTTGTTTTGCTGATAAGTAGGTTATATTTAGATACTGACAGGTACAGGGTTTGATGTTTCCTTGGAATCGTCGTTTCTTTGAAGAACTGCATTGTTCTTTTTTTGCGCTCTACTAGTGTAACTGTTTACCATGTTGTTTGGTGACTAGGGTTCATGCTTGTTCGTGTTTACTCTGATTTTTATGCTAAATGCCTGCTGTTGAAAATTTTAGAGTTATACTCCGTTGTTCTGAACCCATCACCAGTCTGACTCCCGTAGCACCAACACTAACCCTAACTGCATGCTGAAGCCACAAGGTTGGAAAGCTCAAGACAACACAACACGGCACGTTGAGAGCTTGTAGACTGGCTATTGTTTGGTGTTGTCAAGGTTCACGTCAATTTTGTCAGACAGCTAGAACTTGGTAGACAATGTGGTTCTGTGTCACTAAACGCCCCCCCCCCCCCCCCCCCCCCCCCCACACACACACACACACACACACACACACACACACACACACACACACACACACACACACACACACACACACACACACACACACACACACACACACACACACACACACACACACACACAGCAGTATGCCCGAAGGCAAAGCAATCGCCTGAAGAATGAGACGATCAATCATTTGGTTTAATCTGACGGTTCTACTCCCAACATATCGGTCTACTGCCTGATTGCCACACATACCATGGCAGTGGTAGTGAAGACATACAGTAGACATTATTATATACACACACACACACACACACACACACACACACACACACACACACACACACACACACACACACACACACACACACACTCGTCATACTAACCCCTGAATGCCTTAGTCCCAACATTTTTTTTTTCATAACCAGTAACGCAGAATTATTCTTTGTGTCCCTGCGTTGCTTATATTGGTTTCCGTAGCCGTATGATTTATCTCTCTCCAGCTCCGAGCAACACTTTGGTCAAGTAGAATTGCGCTTAACTGAGCTTTATAAATGAATCTGACTTGACCTCTACTTGAGAATTGTAACCCGAAAACCGTTATTTTATACATAGACACGAGCCATTTCCTCACGTGACCAGAACAATGTTCCCACAAGCCACAATGTCAATTTATCTCGGTTTACTAGCCTCGTGGGATCTCTTGGTCCCACTACACACACGCACGCACGCGCGCACGCATGCACGCACGCACACACACGCACACACACAGAGAGAGTTAGGCCCAGATGGTATTAGCAGTCATGAGCATGTTTCCTAGTAAAGGGCACTGTTCTACAGGAAGGACAAAGTCATTTTGTATCCTTCTATGTGCAATAATGTTCACTAGTCTGTTTCAACAGTGACAGAATACCAAACAGTCAAACCCGGAAGCATGATATTAATAGCCAAACACCCACACAACATATTTTTGGAGGCTGCTATACTGTAAGCTAATTTATGAAAACACAGTAACAACCCCCATCTTATAATGTTGCTCGGCCTTTAACTGGCTTCGAAATAACGTTCCCATCTTTTAGTATCCCTACACTGACTTTCATTCTCTTTCTTGAGCTAATTTAAGTGTAGAGGCTGGGTCTGGTTTAGCTCTAAGCCAGGGGTTTTCAACAGGTGGTCCGGGGACCACCAGTGGTCCTTGAGAAGGTTCCAGGTGGTCCCCAGGCTAAATGATTGAAAGTTGGTTAACCAGATGTAACTCTTGAGTAACTCTCAAGAGTTAAAATATTCATCATCTGAATTAGCACCACTTAATTAAGAAGTTTACATAGTTTTTTTTTTTTGGCAAAACACAGCCTGGAATTGTGAACAAAACCAAAAGAATTCTTTAGTTTTAGCTCTTTGGGGCTAAAATGTCATCAAATGGTGGTCCGTGGCTCAAATGCTGAATAAATGGTGGTCCCTGGATTCAAAAAGGTTGAAAACCACTGCTCTAAGCTACTGTACTGTTCAGCAGGATAAGCAAACACATGGTGATCCTCTGGCAAAGCACTGCTGTCATCCCAACGTTTTATCAGAATTTATTATTATGGCCGTTTCCGCCATCTTTATTTTAGTTCGGACATCGCTACAATGACTCCTGTCAGGATAAAACATCAGCTTTAGGGTTTTTGGTGTTGCGGAAAGAAATACTTCAGCGAGCAAATAGATGAGTGGGGTCTGAGGGGATCAATGAGGACATGCCATGTTTGTATTGTTTTTCATCATCATCTACATTTCAAATCTGTGCAGGGATTCAAAATGAGTTCAGGCATGAAAAGGCGTCAGTGTCTGTGATGGATTCTCGTTGCCTTGACATAAGCTTCTCCCAGCAATGCTCACCGCCTTTTTCCACTGATTCAATACTATTTTGTGTGTGTGTGTGTGTGTGTGTGTGTGTGTGTGTGTGTGTGTGTGTGTGTGTGTGTGTGTGTGTGTGTGTGTGTGTGTGTGTGTGTGTGTGTGTGTGTGTGTGTGTTTACACACATGCACATGTACCTACAACCTCTACACATCCAGTCTCTTTCCACTGTAACTGCTACAGGAATACAAATGAATTGCAACTGCTGCTGTTCGTTTGTCTTGTGAAGCACTTGATGAATCAGGAGCAAAGACAGTAAAATAATGAGTTACTTGAACTAAACATTCAATGCAACATTTTATTTTAGCTGCCTTTTTTGCAACACTTCTATTAGCTCTGTTGTCATTGCAATCCGTTACTGACTGACTAGCCTGTTACAGCTGCCATTCCCAGCAGTATTTTCAAAAACGAAAGAAGGGCTGCAGATACGTAGCACCAAGGATATTTTGTAAAGTATTGTTAGGACAGAGGTGTTGGACATGCAGTGGAGACATGCAACAAATATTCAAACCTCCATCAAAGAAGAGAACAAGTCACAAGGCTGGCTAGTTTATAGGAGACCATTTCAAGAAACAGGCTTGTGATTGGTTGTCAGTGGAGTAAGGAAGGAGCGCTTTCCTCCGTGTTCATCCGGATCACATGCAAATCCTTCAGCTAACCTGCCTGCATACTTGCCTATAGGCGGTTCGCGACTCCCTGATTTAAAGTCACTGACCTGGCATCAGCCCCAGCTCCTCCACCCCCTCAGTGCTGCGCTATGTCACAACATTTGGAGCGACGGCCACCCGAAAGGGTTGACTTCCACTTTAAGGCCATCACGGCCAATTAATTACTCCAGGCTTTCACTTTTCGTGCAGCGCAGAAGAAAATGAAAGCCTGAATGTCGAGGCTAACCTCAGTCTTTCACCCCAGCAGGCCTAAAGTTGCAGGCTTGCAGCTGTGATACTCCCTTCTGACTACTTGAATTGTAATGAGCTGATGACTGAGAATGAGACACTAAAACGAAAGGAAATTGGCAATTAGACAGGGGCAAAGAACACACGTCATGTGTGCGTGTGTGCGCGCACATCTATATATGTATAGGGTTGGTGTCCGAGCACGTTCGCACCAACTCTACAGGTGCTCAACCCACCTGATATCCCAGCTGTGATTTAGTCACTGATTAGACAGCAGGCACGAACACAAGGCAGTGTCTTATTAAGATCCTCTGCATGTGGTCCACGGTGGGACCATGTCCACAACATCACTGTGTCACTGAGACTCGTGCCGGCCTGATGTATACAGAGGTGGCAACACTCCAAATCCAATCCGGTTAACCAACTGTCCATCATTTACCCTGGGGACCCCTGGTTGAAAACCATTGTCATAGGAGGAAAAAATTGTGAAAAATGAAGGTTTCATCTCTGGTGCCTGTCAATCAATTTCGGCCCAACTCACCAGCCAAAAAGCACTATATTTTCCGCCAGGAGCTATTCACTAATTTTAGCGTTAGGGGCGGTCTGAAAAAAAAAAAAAAAGCTAAATATGGCGTCAAATGTGCAACACAAGTTGGCAACACTGGTATGCAGTCCCTACATTTCTTTAGTGCAAAAGGTAGCCTAGTGATCCGTTATCCGTTCAGCTAACTTTTTTGTTTTGTTTTGTTTTGGCTTTTCAGTCTGGCCAGCTTCCATTTGTGCCTGAGTTTACGTTACCTGTCAACCTGTCACCTGTCACTGCCTGTTACTATCCAATCACTGTTGAATGGATAGTGCTCAACAAAGTAGGAAGGGGGAAGTCACTTGAATTTGACTTTGGAAGGCTCTGGTTCTACCCTGGCCGCCCACAGAGACTATGAGAAACAAAGTGAAAAGAAAATAAGTCTGCAGAATGGAGAGCGAATCCGTCTGGATTCCAGCTTAGGCCAATACCCTGCCAGAGTAAATTGGGGCACTGGTAACCCAGTGGCCTTTAAAAAAAGTACTCTGTCTTGATGAAGTGAGTGTTATTTAGACTAGGACCTTACCCGTTGTGAATATATGAACACCAAATGATCTACAGTGTGGTTAATGTGATTTAGCCTAATATCAATACCAATAATGTAAGTATTTTGATGAAGTACTGCTGTAGTTGTGGATACTTGATCATGGGAAAAGGGGAAGCAGTCATAGCAAAGCAAGGTACACTTTAATGCAACATATTTTTGTAGCATTAAAGTAGGTGTTTGTGTGAACATCATGAAACCACTGGTTTAGAAAGTGGAGGGTGGTCACACACACACACACACACACACACACACACACACACACACACACACACACACACACACACACACACACACACACACACACACACACACACACACACACACACACACACACACGCTGTGTGCTTGCGTTTCCAGGGACCACCAAACGGAACAGTCCATAAGGGGTTCTGGTGCTTCCTGTGTACAGTAGCCTTGAATCAGCATCTTAAGAATACTATCTTATTTTTTCTTTGTGATTCAAGTGAAACGGAATGCCATTCCGTTTCACTTCATTATTCAGACTGAGGCCAGGCTACAGTAGCCTACTTTTATATCAATTATTTCCCACCGCGGTCCGCGCGTAGCGAGGGCAGAAAACTCTGTGAGCCGCATAGGCGTGCATACATAGACGTCAAGGGGGTTTGAGCACCCCATAGTGGCCCTCTCTGGACCAACATGCCCTTTTTTAAAAGAGCAAAAAAGACGCTGAAATGCGGTTTTCCATGCGTTTTTAACCCCCAAAACTCAATTTTTCGCCGCCCGAATGCTGGGCGGCTAGAGTGCCCTCCTGGTTACATTTGAGCACCTGCCCTTGAAACTCTTTGTGCACGCCACTGGTGAGCCGTACTATAGTGAGTAGCAGGCTGTAGCTTATCGGAGCGGCGGTGGGACATTGTTTTTGTTTCCTTGTCACACGTGCGGGTAAAAAGTGACAGCGAAAGCAAACTACTATCTTCCAGTTCAAACACATGTTCAGTTCAACAGTTCCCAAGAAGACTATAGCCTGGATCACTATATAAAGTGGGTGTCTGTCGCTCCTTTCACATAGCGTAAAATCCAGTGGTCGGAACTGTGGCTCCGTCCAGCTGCTCCAACCAACATCGCGTCGAGTAAAGTGGATCAGAAGTATATTCAGTGTCTATCAAACGGGTGAATTAACGTTCCAGCAGCCTGAGCCAACATAATATGGACAGTAGGCTGTGTTAGATCGAAACTATAAATACATACAGAGATGCAACGATACGTCCCAAAGTTTAGCGGCTGTTGCAGCTTGGGATAACATTGAGGAAATGAGGGAGGCCCGTGTGCACTGCGCATGCCACAGTATAGGCAGCGAAATTGTATGGGTCACCATTTGTTCCGGTGCTGGTGTAGCAGTGGAAATATGGCAGTGGGGTAACACGATAACGGTGGCCGTGAATTGTGTAACGTTAGGGGGCCCCGTTGGACTTTCCCATATAAACTTAATGGGGAAATTTTCGTGCACAAATAAATTCATTATAAATCAACAATGTGTTAATCTGGCCAAAGGGCTTCGTTAATCTCTTCCTAATGTTATGGTCAATGACTGTGTGAAAAATCATAGTGATCAGTGCAGCCAGTGATGAGTTATGCTCGCTTCAGACATTCAGACAGACATTCAGACATTCAGACAGACAGACAACTCCTTAATTATTATTTAGATAACTACGCCATGCAGACACGGAAATGTCAGTGATTATGTTCTCTGTAACTTCTTTCACTGCACCTTTTTCCAAGCAGTAGAGCTTCCACTCTCTGACTAGCAGCTCTATAGGCTGCATGGCCTTTAAAGGGGAATTCCTCCCATTTTCTAAATTTTCCTGAGAGGGTACAAATGGAAAAAAATGGACCCGCTAGGGTCCATTTGGTTCACATTTGTACCCTCTCAGGAAAAAGGGGTCTGAAAGAAAAATCATTAACATGGTGAAATACATCATGTCATCCAGATGTATTTCACCATGATTTTTTCAGACCTCCATTTTTAGGAAATACAGAATTGGGGAAACTTTTTTATCATGTCCACACAACATCTCTAAGGTATATTAATGAGATATTAAAATGTTGAAAATGGGTGGAGTTCCCCTTTAAAGCCCCACCCACCAGAAAAGGAAGTAGCTGTGAAGATAGCTGTGATGGTGTGTAGGAACATGCTCACAACACATACCAGTTATTTTTATGATGCAACACTATCAGGTACATTAGGCTTAACGCATGCTTTGAGAAGCCGCTGCTGTGCTCACTTTCACTAGAGAAAAATTCTTTAAAAGAAGAAAGGTTGATACTTTTCACTCTGTAATGCATTGCCTCTCCTTCCCGTCTCTTATTTTATCCAGTATCTCTCACCCTTTTAGCTTGATTCTCTGACTGATTCACTCTTTTGTTGACGCGGACAAAACCTGCAGTCGCTTCATTCTGGATATTGACTCTAATATTTCTCACATTCAATATCACCATGGATTCCTGTCCTCGTCCGCTTGGCTTTCTCAATCTCTATAGAGGAATAGAAAGAACTGAAGAAGACTTGGGGTGAAAGAGGCGACACGATAAATTATCTAATGTAAAAATGTTACTGATTGAAAACATGATACAATTGTGCACAGTATGTGTCTGTTTGTAAGCCGAGAAGCCTGTGTCTTTGCATACATAATGTATAGTATGTACAGTATGTTGCGTGGGTTGACCTGTATAACCCATGGCCCATGGTTACAGTTCAGGTCGAAGCAGGTCAAGGAATGTTATTTCTTTGTTTGGGGCAGGTTGGAGTGAGTCATATAGAATAGGGGTTTTCAACAGGTGGTCCGGGGACCACCAGTGGTCCCTGAGAGGATTGCAGGTGATCCCCAGGCTAAATGTTAGAAAGTTGGTTGAACAGATGTAACTCTTTGAGAGTGTAAACTTGAAACCAAATGGACCCGGGTGGGTCCATTTGGTTACACTCTATAGAGTTGAAACATTCATGTGAATTAGCCAAAGTCTACACAACTAGAGAATGTAGAAGATTAATGGTCATTTTGATCTGCAAGTGTGACTGCTTTGTTTTCTCCAAAATCCAGCCTGCATGTTATTGTGGACAAAAGCAAAATAAATCTTTAGTTTTGGGGTCTGGGGGCTAAAATGTCATTAAATTGTGGTCAGTGGCTCAAATTCTGAAAATAAATAAATAAATAAATACATAAATAAAATAAAATAAAAAGAATACAAATAGTGGGGCCTGGTATCAGAAAGGTTGAAAACCACTGATATAGTACACAGAAGTTGAACTGTAACCAACTGGGGTTGAGTAAAGAAATAGCAACTTTTTTTTTTCATGGGGCAGGTCATATTGTCATGAATGTGGGCACTCTGCTGTTTGTTTTTATGTACAGTAGGTACTGTACATAAAAACGTGTGTGTGTGTGTGTGTGTGTGTGTGTGTGTGTGTGTGTGTGTGTGTGTGTGTGTGTGTGTGTGTGTGTGTGTGTGTGTGTGTGTGTGTGTTGGGCAGGGGGTCCTCTGTGTCTCTGTGCTGCTGAACTGGCAGGTACACACAGTGCCTGCTCTGAGATTAGCTCAACCTGAAAATCCCAATGCCAGGCAACTGTGCTGCTCTGTGCCAGCTGACATTGATCCAACAGTCACACACACACACACACACACACACACACACACACACACACACACACACACACACACACACACACACACACACACACACACACACACACACACACACACACACACACACACACACACACACACACACACACACCTAGCCCCTCTGCCATGCTGTATTTCTTGTCACAAGTAATGCATTTATTGGATTTATGCTGGTTTCGCATGTCTTCGTCCCCCTTTGCCAGGGATTCATCCACCTGTCACTCGTCATGTTAACTGTAGAAATTGCACACTGGCACACATGCGCAGACAATCTCACACACACATGCACACTCATACACACAATACTGTGCATCTGTATGCTATTCCCGAAGCCAATATCGGAGAGGGGAGCTCATTCTACTTCACCCTGTGGCTTGTGTATAATGTGCAAGCCTTTAAAATGCAGAACTTTTTAAATCACTTGAGATGGGAGAACAAGGCAGGCAATGCAGCGACAGTGAGATCTTGACCATTGTGTCCAAGGGGCTGCATGGGGGAGTAGCTCAGATCAGGGCTTAAAAAGACTTTCTATGACAGGTAAAACCTCACTGAAACCAGTAGTCCGGGGACCACCAGTGGTCCTTGAGAGGAGGTGGTCCCTAGCTAAACGATGGACTGTAACCCAATGGACCCCTAATACAGTACTAGATATGTAACTCACAGGAGTTAAATTATATTTAAACATCGTAATTACTTAATTTTCAACAATCCACACAATTAGAACATGGAGAAGAATTGTTATTTTGTCGTTTTGCCAGTTATATCTCCTAAATTGTGGACACAAACTTGAAAAATCCTTTGTTTTAGGGTCCGAGAGACTGAACTCAACGTCAAACAGTGGTCCATGGCTAAAATGCGGAATAAATAGTGGGCCCTGGTATGAAATTTATTAAAAAACACTCAAAGCTCAAAACAGTGTGAGCTTGTAGATCGGTTGCATGATGTGCTGCTTGGTCCGACGTATCAACAGTTTGACGTGCAACAGGCCGACATCCTACCCAGAACCCATCCCTAAATCTAACTTCACAGAAAGCTACAGGGTAGGTTTTAACCTGCCACACATATCGGGAGCGGTATTGTTGTTGTCGGACTAATGCCTGTCAGACTCTCTAACCAACGTACTGTATACACCCCACCTCCTTCATCATAAAGGTCAGGGCCTGCAATTTATCTTCAAAAGTAACAGATTTGTGTTTTCATGTTGGTCTACAATACAGTTTGATTACAGTTTAACAAAATAATTACTGGTACAGGACCTTTATTTTCTTTCAGTTCACTCCAGTTTTCTGAAAACCCTTATGTTTCTGTATCAGTGGTGCTCAATATCATAGATAATTTGCCTCAGACCCCGCTCTGAAAACATGTTGTTCCAGTGACTCATTCTAGATTTGAGGTACATTTTAACGATTTTGCATTAATAGCAGATCTACAAGCTCATGTAGCCACTCGGTGGCAGGCTATGAGCTTGTAGATTTGCTAAACTATTTTCAATAGCTAGAGCATAACATAATGTTTCGAAAACACCAAAAAGGCCAAAACTCATACAGACATACAATGTCGGACACTATTTTTAAGCTAAAGAACATTATGTGTTTTAAATGTTCAATTCTAGTTATAGAGGACAAGTATAATGCATTTATCCATATGAGGCTTATTAGCCTGGGATCCTTTTAAAGCATGTCTGGTGGTCTCCCCGGGGTCTTCTCCCATGGCGCCCCAGGCAACTGCCTAGTTTGCCTAATGGCAAAAACGCCCCTGGCTACAGCATAACATAATGCTTCGAACACCAAGAAGGCCAAAACTCATACAGACGTTATGGTTTTGATCGTGATCATCACAGTAATTCTTTAAAAAAAACACACATGGCCCAACCCTTGTGGACACATTAGTGGTCAGACAGGGCCTGTGGGTGGGTGGTCTCATCGGAGATCTCCTGGTGGGCCCTGATCCAGAAAGGGTTGTGAAGGGCTGGAGTAAAGGCTCTCATGAGGAGTGATAGAATGAGGTCTGGAGGGGTGCAGCGCCGGGTGAAACTCAGCCCATGGGACACTGCTGCAGGGACGCTGCAGGACAGGACCGCTGATGAGAGGAGACAAAGAGAGACACAGGGAACAAAAAGTGTCAGATTAGGGGCAGAAGCTCGCATTGGAAGGCAAATGTGTGGACACACGCACGTAGATATTCACCACGCACGCACACACTGCCCCATGTCACTGTCAGTCACTTAGCCACGGAGGCGTGGAAACAGTCACCTTGTACAGAACATGTTTATACAAAGAGTGAACAGGGACAGACAGGCTCAGCTGTAGGGAGAGGGAGAGGGAGAGAGAGAGGGAGGGAGGGAGGGAGGGAGGGAGGGAGGGAGGAGAGAGAGAGAGAGAGAGGAGAGAGAGAGAGAGAGAGAGAGAGAGAGAGAGAGAGAGATGTCTGCATGATGCCAGATGCCATCCCTACCCAGACCAATCAACACAGCCCACTCTCTGAATGGACTGAGTCTGAGTATTGCCACCCTATAATTACTTTGGTACCAAGATGTACTGTGTTTATCCATTGAGAGTCGGAGTTGGTGGTTGGTGTAATGACAAATCCAAGCAGACACAGCTGACTGGCCAGCAGCCCCGTCACTCAACAGTGCAACAGTTACTGTGTCAAACAACAAACATGGCGACTGGAACTGCGGTGAACCACGGATGTATCAATCTGTCCATTAAACTGACCTTTGATAATAGTTTCTTTAAAGAAGCGTTGGTCTGGTTTGAACATCCAACATATCCAACATATTTTTACTGCTTTTGTTCACATGCTCGTAGCACTCGCTGGCTGTGTTTGTTTGTTTGGTTAGCAAACAGGCTAACCCCTCCCACGTGAAATCTCTGAAACAGCGGACAATGTCAGACTCAAGCTTCAGGAAGCTGAACTGAGTCTGATAATCAGGCTAATCCGTACCAGCTGTTTAGTCAAATCAGTCCCATGACTGCTATGCTCTTTCATATAGTAAGTTGCTCTGGACTAGAAGAAAACTGCTTACAGTTAAAGGTATTGTATAGGTGATTTCACTTAATTCAAGTATTGTTAATTGTTTCTTCTTTTTCTGGCTAATCCTCCTCCCTATACAGAGTGGGTTGACTGTACACTGTAAGGACTTCCACCCTGTCCCCAGTGAGACCCTCGGGTAAAGAAATAACCTCCTAGTTTCAGTTTGGTTTCATTTTTACACTCTCAAGAGTTACATCTGGTTAATCAGCTTTCCATCATTTAGCCTGGAGGACCACCTGGAACCCTCTCGAGGACCACCTGGTTGGTCCTGGGGACCACCAGGACCAACCAGGGTTGGTCCTGGGGACCAACCCTCTCAAGGACCACTGGTGGTCCCCGGACCACTTGTTGAAAACCCCTGCTGTAGACAGTAGACTATAGTGACTACACACACAGACAATTATGTCCTTTTCACTGTTTCCCTCTCAGCTCAGCTTAGCACCAAAACGTGCTGCATGTCATGTCGTTCAACACATTTGTTTGTGTAATGACACTGCATCACATTGTAGCACCTTGCACTCCAGCACGTGCCTGAACTCAACAACCTTTCTCTTGCTTGACTTTCTTACGATCTTACTGTAGTTCGAACCACCTGGTCCCCCCCCCCCCCCCCCCAAGGCCCCACTGGTGGTCCCCAGCCCAGAACCACTGAAGTACACAGTATACATGTATTATTGTCATGTACGGTCTCTTGTCCCCAGTGGTCTTTCGGCTGACTGACTCTGCCTCTGTGTGTCGGTTTTGTTGCTGTTGTGGATTCAGCTGATTGGCCACTGCCTTAAACATATTCACTTCACAGCCAGCGCTCAACAGGGACCCCCTGCTTGTCTCGCCTGCACCTCCCTGCCACACAACCCCGTTGGCCTCTCGCTGTTATTCTCTATCTTTCCTCTCCATTTCCATCCACACCCGCCACTATTTTCGCTTTCTCATGTTTGCTGGTCCTTCTCTCATTCTTGTTCTCTCTTCATCTCCTCCTGGTTGTCCTCCCCTCTCCTCCTGCTGCTGCTTACCTTCCTCTCTTTCTATTTCTGTCCCATTTCTACCTCTCACCTCCTTCTGCAAAATTCACACTTTTTATCTTCCTGTTCTCACATGCTCTGTCTCTCTCTATCCCTAAACTTCCATCACCAGGTTTTCTTTCCACCACGGACTAAAGCCAGGTCTGTGTTCCAAAATCACAGTGTGAACCGGTCTGGAGTGGATGGTAATTTCATCGTCATTATTATGAATGGCGGAATAAGAATTCCACCATTCATAACACTGATTCCGCCTTGCAAGGCTAGTTTCCCGCCTGACGACTACAAATCATTGACTACATTGGGACGTATTTACTTACACACTTACACAAATCTGAACTAAAAGAGCCTTGTTTTGTCCCATGCAGATCAAACTAATGCTGTTGGCATGAGTTAATTTTGTTGATTAATCTGATGTTTAATGCAGTTAATGCATGTGCACGCCGACTCCGCTGAGCATTTTGTCATTGTAAAAAATCGGTAGAGCACGGTTTTACGGAGACATATACACCAGCTGTAACCAGAGCCAGAGTATATCTCCAGGGATCTACCAGCATTGGGAGCTCGTACATCACCTATTTTGATAAATATCTAAAAAAATAAACATTTTCTCCCCAGATTCTTTTTCTTGTACTTTGCAGGAAAACATGGCATCATGTTTTGGACATACTGAAGATAGAATGGTGATAAATCATGATTAAATTCACGTTGAAGCTGCGATTAATATGATTAAAATCATTCATTCATTCATTCATTCATTCATTCATTCATTCATTCATTCATTCATTCATTCATTCATAATCATTCAACAGCCCTAATTGTGTCTTCATGGGTGGGTGGGTGCAGGCTGGGTGAGTGGTTGTGGTGGTCATAATAATGGTTCAGCAGTGTGTGGTCATGTGTGGACCTTCCTTTTCTACAGCGGTTTCTATATTCGGCCCTGTTGCCCGATGGCTGCATTATACAGTACACTGTCAGCAACCAAAGTGGATTCCTCTAGTGGTGTGCGGACATCACACACACACACACACACACACACACACACACACACACACACACACACACACACACACACACACACACACACACACACACACACACACACACACACACCGAGACCTGATCTTCTGCCTCCTCCTTTCCAGAGGAGAGAGACATGAATAAAACAGGAGAGCATTGAGACTGGGTGAGAGACATGGGGGGGTGCAGGGTGGGTTTAGCTGGGGTGGGTTCAACCGTAGAAGACAAAGCTCTCTGCAGTTGCAGTGGCAGCTCCATGTTCGTGCAGCGATCTCCGTGTCTGGACTTACAGGATTAGCTCTCTCTTTCTCTCGCTCTCACGCACACGCATGCAGCCACACACGCACACAAACACGCACGCACGTACACACAGACACACACAGATGCTGTCTGCTTTGAGAATACACTGCACTGCTGCGACCAAGAAACAATATGCAGTGTTCACACACATGGTAGGCCAGTGGTTTTCAAACCAGCGATCCTCAGGGGACCACCAGCGGTCCTTGGGAGAGTTCCAGGTGGTCCCCAGCCTAATTGATGGACAGTTGGTTTAATCAAATGTAACTCTTTGAGAGCGTAAAAATGAAACCAAATGGACCCGCCAGGGTCCATTTGGTTTCATTTTTATGCTCTCAAGAGTTAAAATATTCATCATCTGAATAGCCTAAGTGTAGAAGCTAGAGAATGTAGAAGATTAATGGTCATTTTTGATCTGTATGTTTGACTGTTTTATTTCTGAATTCCAGCCTGGAATTGTGGACAAAAGCAAAAATAACATTTCTTTAGTTTTGGGGTCTATGTGGGGCTAAAGTGTCCTCAAATAGTGGTTCATGGCTCAAATGCTGAATAAATAGTGGTCCCTGGGATCAAAAAGGTTGAAAGCCACTGGTATAAGCAGACACAGTGCAGGATATACACAGAGTAACATGCATTTCTTTTATATAACAGTGTTTTTTTATGGATGTTGCTGTTACTGTTAAATATAGCGCTTGAATGCACACATCTGTTAGGAGGAACCCCGAGGTTCATGACCCAACCCTATACACACAGACATTCGCACCAGCATAAACAGATATAGACGTACTAAGCATGTGCATTTAAACTCTACCCTTGTGTATTTGACACTCTTACAGTATGCGTGTTTGTGTGTGTGCACTGATTCCAGCTTGAGTTTCATTTCAACAGTTTACAAAAAAATAAAATAAAAATAAAAAATACAACCTAGGTTTGATGTGTGCTGAGCTTTCAGCTTCACAGCTATATCTGTCTTTAAATACCAAGTCAAATCTCTGCAGGAAGATATCATCAGATAAGCTGCCTTCAGTATTGGACTGGAACTGCCTCTATTGGATGAGTGTGTGTGTGTGTGTGTGTGTGTGTGTGTGTGTGTGTGTGTGTGTGTGTGTGTGTGTGTGTGTGTGTGTGTGTGTGTGTGTGTGCGTGTGCGTGTGCGAGTGCGAGTGCGTGTGTGTGTGTGTGCGAGTGTGCGTGTGTGTGCGAGTGCGAGTGCGAGTGCGCGTGCGAGTGTGAGTGTGAGTGTGAGTGGGTGTGTGAATCTGTCCAGGTTGATATCTGTTTGCATTGGTGTCAGTCAGGGGCGGATGTAACATTTCCCAATTTGGGGGGGGGGGGGGTGCAGAAGAAAATGGTATGGGGCAGCTTCATCGCGATGAAGCCGCACCTATACCATTTTCAGTAGTGTTTCAAATACTTTTAAAAATAAGCACTGAAGTATCTTGGGTTGTTTTGCATGCCATCATGTTTGGTGGGGCAGACTGGGCATTTAGGGGGGCACTGCCCCCTGCCTATGCCTAGATCCGCCCCTGGCGTCAGTACACACACCCCGTAATGCTGCATTCCTCCCGTGTCTCGCTGCCGCTCCACCCGATCAATACTCCCACATCTCCCCTGGTCCTCCAGCCTGCCAAGGAAGCTGTTATAACATCTTAACACCGAGTGTGTGAAACCCATGCACCGTCTCCAGAAAACAGACGCCTGTGAAAGAAAACGAAACCATGAGCCATCTTTGGGGCCCAAAGTGCACACACACGCACACACACACGCACGCACGCGGACGGGTTCACAGGGATCTGTGATTTGAAGTGATCTGATAGGCTTGTTATCCTCTACTCCTACATAGAGGCACACAGACAGAGTCACGTGACACCTCCATGTCGTCGCAGGTTATCCCCCGTGTCGTTTTTTATCCAGCCAGAGTTGTCTCGAATTCGTTTGGAAGTGATCCCCCCCATCTGAAGAGACAATGTTGCTTTTAATTATAGCCTTCGCAAAAAGAGAAGTGTAATTATACTGTGCGCGCTTGCGTGCCTGCTTCAGGGGCGGATCTAGGCATGGGCATGGGGGGGGGGGGGGGGGGGGGGGGGCAATGCGCCCCTTAAATGCCCTGACTGCCCCACCAAACATGATGGCATGCAAAACAACCCAAGATATTTCAAATTATTAAAGTGCTTACATTTAAAATGATTTGAAACACTACTACTGCTACTAACTAACTACAGCTGTGTCACCACTAAACCAACAGCATTTCATCATTGAAAACAGAAAACTCTCTGAGTCAGACCTTTAGCTTTATGCATGCTGCGTGTCTGTTGCAACTTCAACAACAACAACTGATGTTATTATTGATGTTTTACTTGCCTAAAGTCCTTTCACTGAAAATGGTATGGGTGCGGCTTCATCGACCATGACGCGAAGCGACATGGGCGATGAAGCCGCCCCCTTACCATTTTCTCCCCACCCCCATTGTAACATTGGGAAATGTTACATCCGCCCCTGGCCTGCGTGTGTGTGTGTGTGTGTGTCTGTGTGCAATGCATGCATGTGTACGTTAGAGAGAGAGAGAGAAGAGGAGGAAAGTGACAACCATTAATTAGAAGACGTTGTGCTGCTGGTTGACTCATTTCACTCATCACTTATTCACCAGCTGACGCGCTGCACTGGCGTGAACCAGGAAAGGTTAGAAGTTCATGCAGGAGCTCACACATGAACTGCTAACCTTTTATAGTATATACGCACCGTTCCATATCTTAAGCTTATAGTGTGCACCATTGCGCATAACTTATCTGTGACAATTACCTTAAGTAGCCTATAGCACATTTCTATTGTTTAATTGCTACTGCATTATGTAAACATTGTGTGCTGCCTAGTCTGCCTAATGGCAAAAAACGCACTGTATATACTGTGTATGTATGCTCTGACTTGGCCGACTTGCACCGCAAGATAAGAGGAACGGCGGGATGCCCATGAAAGCTTAATGCCAGGCTTCATATTTTAAAAGGAAGTGCATTAGGACTCTGTCTGCATCTCCCTCTCAGTCTCTGTTTCTTCCCTGCATGCTGCTACCCTCCTCCTCATCCTCCTCAAACAGGGGCGGATGTAACATTTCCCAATTGGGGGGGGGGGGGGCCAAGATAAAATGGTATTGGGGAACTTCATCGACAATTGCCCATGCCCACGCCCATGCCTATAGATCCACCCCTGTCCTCAAAGCTGTATGTGACCCTGACTCTCTTCATTCCTTCTCTCATCCTGACACACCATGAGTGACGCTCAAATGTTGTCACATCACAAGTTTAACACAAGTGTAAAGAAACGGGCAGCATTCTCTAATTTGTGCGAATGTGCATGCTTCATCACGTTGCCAGTTTTGTGAGAACAGTGCAACATACAGTATAGAAAAGAAGAACGAAAAGAAGAACCAGAGCGACATCCCTGCCCCCTACCCTCGCTATTTAATTTTTGATGGAGGTTGCTCAGTAGAATTTAGAAGCACCTGGAAGAATGGTCTACTTCTGCATTTTATCGATTTGTACATCAACAGTTAAAGCCCAGCTGCACAGGGTTTCCTGGTCATAACCAATGACTATCTAATAAGGACAAGAAGAGAAAACAGACATGCGCAGTACAGACCAGGAAGATAAACCATCCAAGAGACCAATGGCATGCATGGTTTGCAAGTGTCAAACTTCCTAGAAGCGCAAGGGATGCAGGGTAATGTAGGACTCCTTTAAAAACTTCATTACCTTGTATTGATTACCTTGCATTACATTGTACACCTTTAACAAAATACAATTGGCTCCCATGTCCTACAGTATAAGCTTCATTTTCCAATGGGCTTTTCTTTTTTTGTGAATGTGCATAAAAATAAACGCCTGGCTATACCAAGGCCACCTTTTGCCCTGGTGTGGACCACTGACGATTGCCATGCAATCGTCAGCCTTGGATATTTTAACTCCCAAACGGACCCGTAAGGCTACACTCTCTTACCATATGGGCAAATGAGCACCGAGCAATGTGCTGGCGCGGCGACGCGTGTTTGTTTTTGTGTTTGTGTTTGTGTCGAGGGCTTTTTTTGTTGTTGTTCTGCGCCCATCTCTGCCCTTATGAGAGCAGATCACGCACGCTGTGATGGTTGAAAGGCCTCCCTCTTTTTTTTGTTTCTGCATGTGTTTTTATAGCTGGAACAGCTCAAGGTTGTTCTGGAGTGCCGCGGCTTTGCCTTTGCATGCTCTGGAGTGAAACAACACCGGAGGGATCTCTGAAGAAACAAACACACAAGTGGGAGAACAAAGAGACAAACACGATGACATGAAAATGCAGCCGTAACACAAAGGATTCAATCACACACACACATACACACACACACCGCTGTTTTGACTGGGGAGATAAATATATGCTTAGGGAAAGGGAGTGTCACTCAAGGCTGTCAATTATCCCGCGGCGAAAACCGTTGCCATTCCCGTTGCTTTTGAGTTTAACTACTTTTACCCGTGTTTTTAATGCGTGAATTTGTCCATATTCGTCGCCTACTCCCCGGTGTGCGCAAATCCTTTTTGTAATCTTGTTTGGGGTTTGATGTGGGAGTTCTTGATGTGCCGAATAATTTGGCTGTCATTTTATTTATGTATTTATTTATTCAAGCTTTCTAGCTTTAATAAATATGTGCATGTGCATGTGCATGTGCACGTGCACGTGCATGTGCATGTGCACGTGCACACGCACGCACACACACACACACACACACACACACACACCCACCCACACACACACACACACACGCACACACACACACGCACACACACACACTTTAGCCATCGTACTAATAGTACGATGGCTAAAGTACCCTCTCACTGTCCTTCGCAGATCACGTGCACAAAGTGAGCTGCGTGCCCGCACACACACACACACGCACAATCACCCGCGCGAAATCTGCTGAATTCTCGTCCTTCTTTGTCCGCGGTGCTGCGCCACACAGTCAACCCAATTACTTGGACTCAGTGCGGTTCAGCTGAAAAGAAAGCCTAATTTGCGGCATGTCACCAGCTAATTTGTGACATGTGGTGAGCCCTTTGAACATGATATCACACACGCAGCCTGTTGGATGTCATGAGCGAGTCAAGCTGCGAAGGAAACAGCTCTCCTCTTTGATCTCCCCAACAGCCCTCCCCTGTGCTCCACTTTGCTTCTCATTGCACGTTGGCGCCGGACCGTCGTATCGCGCCTTGTGCACCCTCGAAAAAAAAAAAAAAACGCCACCCTGCAAGCCCGCAACGCGTCGCGCCATGGCGATTTGTGAGCTTGTAGATTGGCTCTCCTCACAGCGGCACACCGTCGTATGGCTGAAGTGAACGTCAGGGCTTCGTTTCTTCCCTTTAATCAGTGCTGATTTGCAGAACCAGAAGCAATGACTGGTCATTAACATGGGGAGCAGCTCACAATGTGTCGCCGAGTTAATCCTTAATTTTCTTTGTTGGGAGCATAGAAATACATTTGTAGAGTAGGTTATTTCCATTCAAATTAACGTGCTCTCATGTCAGACACAGAAGGGGAAGCCGTCTAACCGCGGGGGGTCTTGTTACATGCCTCCATGATGAAGATATGTTGGTTATGGTATCCACAGTGCCCCAGAATAGTAGGCCTACAGTTTGGCTGTGAGCAGTCACAGAAGTACACTGTAGAACAAAATGTTTAGGTTATACAGTATGCACACTGTAACAATGAATCACAGTGTTTAGATTATAAACACAGCAAGTTTAGACGCCGGTAACACTTTTTGAACACATAACACATGTGGACACATGTGTTTACTTTTTACAATCAAAATCGCTTGTATACTGTAAGTGTTTAGAATTTAAAACACAAGGCCGTTCTCAAGTGTTTGAAGTGGCTTTTACTGTGTTTTACTGTGTTTTAAAATTGTATTCATAAATAACCCAGCACTGTTGAATGATTAAAAAGGTTTAATCTGATTAATCACATTTTCAAAGTTAATTTAATCATGATTAATCACTATTCGAACTGTATGTCCAAAATGTTTGCCATGTTTTCCTGTACAGAATTTGAATATTTAAAAAAGAATCTGGGAACAAAAGATTATATATATATTTTTTATATTTATCAAAATAGGTCATCGACAAGCCCTCAATGCTTGTAGATCCCCCAAGTTATACTGTGGTCACAGGGAGACACACAGCTGTCTCCGTAAAACCGCGGTCTACTGATATTTTTTCCCTTGAGAAAATAATCAATGGGTTGAGCTAGTGTGCACATGCGTTAATTGTGTTAAAAATTTTAATCAGATTAATCAACACGGTCAATTAATGCCATTGTGGCCTCGAAATAAACACTTAATTATTTACATTAAATTATTACACAGTGGTGTATAGATTGTAAATGTGATTAAACACTAGTGTTTAGGTTTTAAACACTCGTATTTAGGTTTTAAACGCATCACATGTTCCAGAGATTTACAGTGACTAACCAGCAGTATACTTGTATACTGTATGGTTATTCGTGATGCAGTATATGCACTCACAGCTGCAACAAGCATGAAACAGCGTACTTGCTGTGTAAATGTTTGGGGGCTCAAACTGCATGGTCATAATATTTCATTATTGCCACCTGCTGTCCCGTCTCCAACGCTGCTTAGCAAGGCCAGGGAAAATGAACTCATTGGCATCATGGAATTCAAACCAACTCGGGCTGCAGAGTATTTTGCAGGCTACATTAATCCCAGGAACAAATCCCTTTGATCGTCCCCTGTAGAATAAATAAATTATCATAGCAAATAAACATTTCACTTCGCTCTGTAGCGCCAGGCATCCGAAGCGTTTGTCCCCCATCGACCTCCGCTGCCATCTGTTCGGTGCAGCGGTCCACCCCGACCTTTTTTTCTGCATCACGGCCACTTGAAAAATCTTGAAAATGAACAACTGCCGTGTAAATAAAAGCCGCTCAGATGGGTGGGCTGTGTGCATTTTTAAAGAATGATTCTTTTTGATGATCAATTAATTGATTGTGTTCCCTGGCTTGGATCGATGGAGTGAATTGTATATTTGAATTTTTTTTTTCAATTAAAAAATCCAGACATGTTCAGACTTGGGATGGTTAAAGTGGTGGAATATTTGTTTCCAGTCACTTTATTTTGGCAATGCATGTCAATGTTGGCAAGAAAGAAAACTCTCTCTCATGTCACACACAGTGTGACTGTAGACCAGGGGTTTTCAACCAGTGGTCCGGGGACCACCAGTGGTCCTTGAGAGGGTTCCAGGTGGTCCCCAGCTAAGTTGGTTAACCAGATGTAACCCTTGAGAACGTAAAAATGAAACCAAATGGACCCTTGCGGGTCCATTAGGTTTCATTTTTACACTCTCAAGAGTTAAAGGTAGGGGAAGTGATTTAACTTTTGTCAGATATCACCCCCAATTTTTTTTCTGTTAAAATGCTCTATTATAAGGTGTGCAGACCATATGTGGAGTTTCCCCCTCCTCCACGTTAGCAGAGGAGCTAATAAAAGTTCCCCAGGCGGAGGGCAAATTCTCCTCCAATCAGGATCGAGCAGCACGTTCACATAGTGTAGCTACTCTTGGGGGCCCCTAGTGCACCAGGCTGGTACTACACGATGAATTTCAAATCACTTACCCTACCTTTAAACTTCATCTGTATGTTTTGCCTGTTTTGTTTCCCAAATCCACCCTTGTATTGTGGACAAAAAGCAAAAAATAAAATAAAAATGGCGGTCCGTGGCTCAAATTCTGAATAAATGGTGGGCTCTGGTATGAAAAAGGTTGAAAACCCCTGCTGTAGACAGTAAGTTAACTTTGGGAGTGTAACCAAATGGACCCGCTCGGTTTCGCAGTGGTCGTGCCGCGCCAGATCTGGTTCCTGCTGGACATCTATAGTCAGACAAGGCAGGGGTTGCGTCCTCCGGCTCCCATTCAGCTGAGCAGGCTCAGTAATTAGGCGGCATTAGAGTATACGTCTGGTCATGAGGAAAAGGCACATAAGCCCTGGCTGATACCCAGACGTGACTCCGAGGAGAAATGTCACGTTGGCGCTCCTTCTTTCAACAGATGATCTCAACCTCTTCTCCCTGGTAAACCGGCTGACCTCTCACGTCCGCCTGCTTGTCGTGACTCCCTGACAGCCACGCGGGGGCCATGATTGACTCCGGATAAAGCTCTGACATTTCATAGCCTCTCAACCTCTCATCATCTGTGAAGACGTTGGCTGGTATAGGGGGGCTTCACTAACAGGGATGTAAAGGAGAGTAAAGCCCCTCGTTCATACGATGTCAGTGGTTTTCAAACTTTTTGATACTACCAGGGCCCACTATTTATTCAGAATTTGAGCCACAGACCAGCATTTGATGACATTTTAGCCCCACAAACCCCACAAACCCCACAAAAGATTTCTTTTGCTTTTGTCCACAATTCCAGGCTGGATTTGGAAAACAAAACAGGTAAACATAGAGATCAAAATTCTTCTACCTTCTGTAAACTTGGGCAAACTTGGGCTAATTTACGTGAATATTTCAACTCTAAAGAGTTACACCTGGTTAGCCAACTTTCCATCATCTAGCTTGGGACCACCTGGAAATCTCTCAAGGACCATTGGTGGTCCCCAGACCACTGGTTGAAAACCACTGATATATGTCATCGACGCACACCGATGTTGGGCCTCGGCTATTTTTGGACTCACATGTGCTGGACAAAATACTGAACTTCATATGTGTATCCTTATAAAAATATGCGTTCAGAATTATGGCATCTTCGCATGGCATGTGACCTTGATCAACTATTTTAAATATGGCTCAAGTGGGTAGTACTGTGGAGTCAAAGGTACATTTTGTCTTTCACGGCAGAGTTAATACAGTACATGGTGGTTATGTTAATTTACTACTTTACTTACTGTCCAGTAACCCCTAGAATGAGGCTCAAGGGGTGGATGTGAACAGGCAAGGTGGGATGTCTTAAAAAGGCTCTTCTTTATGGCTCCGGTCTAGTAGGAGCTTATCAGAGGTAAAACATTTTGTTTACTGTCGTTTACCCTGTAAATGCCTATAACGATAAGCTACCTCAGGGAACAAAGTGCACAGATTCTCATTGGACTAAAGTAGGCAAACTCACTTAAAAAAAGAAAACTTTATCTTGAAAATGGATCGCATTCAAGGTGCATTCAAATGTTGTTTGGTGTTTGGTTAGCCTGATAGCAGCCTCATAGCAGGCAGAATATAGTCAAGGCTGAGTGAGGACATCAGCTGGGTTTCATTAGGTGGGACAGACTATTTTATATTCCGTCGTAATGACGACCGTGTCCTGCAAAAAAGCAGTGAAAAACCGTCATTTGGGTACGACAATATTCAGAGTATAGCCAAACGCTTTGAAACTCGAGTCAAAATGTTTAATGTAGTCTTGAGATGTGCAGAGGGAAAAAAAGCAACAAAGCCACAACAAACAGCTCCCAATCAAATGGATGTTAGGCTTTCATGGTGACACTTTGACGTCACCCCTTCAGGCTTTTGAGGCTTGTTTGTTCGGCGCTATGAACGACGTATGGAATTTATATTAGTCGAAACTCGTAAACAACAAAAACACTTTATTTAAACGTTGAAAACCAGCAGTGTTTTATTGTTGGGCGAATAACCGACTAATTAGTGATGGTGACATATGCTCTCTTTCTCTCTCTCTCTCTCTCTCTCTCTCTCTCTCTCTCTCTCTCTCTCTCTCTCTCTCTCTCTCTCTCCTCTCTCTCTCTCTCTCTCTCTCTCTCTCTCTCTCTCTATCCCGCCTACATCGTGTCAGTATCAAAGGCTTTCCGAAACTCTGTGTCCTCTGGCCTTGTAGACAGACCAACCGCTCCGGCTTGCTGTGCACAGAGTGAAAACCCAGTGTAGCTGAGACCATTCTATTCATTTAGTCTCTGCTGTGCGTTTTGATCAACTTTGACTCTGTCTGCCTGACATCCCCAAAACACACGCACGCACACACACACACACACACACACACACACACACACACACACACACACACACACACACACACACACACACACCAAGGGCGGATGTAACATTGGGGGGGGGGGGGGGGGGCAGGAGAAAATGGTATGGGGTACGGCTTCATCGCCCGTGTCGCTTCGCACCACAATAGATGAAGCTGCACCAATACCATTTTCAGTTACAGGACTTTTATTAGTCAATTAAGCATCAATAATAACATCAGTTGTTGTTGAAGTTGCAACAGACACACAGCATGCATAAAGCTAAAGGTCTGACTCAGAGAGTTTTCTGTTTTCAATGATGAAATGCTGTTGGTTTAGTAGTGCCACAACTGTAGTTAGTTAGTAGCAGTAGTAGTGGTTCAAATCATTTTAAATATAAGAAATATCTTCGGTTGTTTTGCATGCCATCGTGTTTGGTGGGGCAGTCTGGGCATTTAGGGGCATTGCCCCCCCATGCCCATGGCTAGATCCGCCCCTGATGGCCACAGCCACTAGGCAGCCAGGCAGGCACGTCTCTGAGGCTCGCTAGGTCGGTAACTATGGTAACAGATGAGGTGTTTTCACGGGATAAAAGTCATTCTTTCCTTCCCTCTGTGAAACGCTGCATTTTTGAATGGAGCCAATTACGGAGGAATTTCCAGCGTGTCGCTGACCCCCAAGTGCTTGTACTTTTCTGCTGTTTATCCTTAACTAACACTGTGGCTCTTTGCTCGACGGAAATATTTTCACACTGGGATACTTGGTATCCTTCAAGTAAACTGAACCGCATAAAGCCCCGGTTCGCAACAACACGGTGTTCCGGGGACCCCCCCCCCCCCCTCCCTCTACATTGGGTCCCTGAGGGGCTTCAAAGTGGTCCCGAGCGAGTTGATCGATAGACCGAATCGATCTGCAGAGTTGTAGAAGTGGACATTGTCAGAGTTACGTACAGTACATGTGAGGAACGGCAAGGATTCTGCATAGCAGTTTGAAAGACACTTTGGTGGTCCGTCTGTGGCCAAAAAAGCATATCAAACTGGTGGTCCTTAAAGTTAACAGGGCAGAGAATCAAGCCTATGAATCCACATGAAATTGATTGATTAATTGATTAATTTAACTTTCGAACAACTGAAAAAAAAAAAAAAATCTAGAGTGGATCTCTTGCAGGATAAACAAAATGCCCAGAGCAGATTTGACAAATATCTTTAACAGAGAAAGACACTGTTATTATTATTATTATTATTATTTTACATATGTAGATCGCTAGTATGTCCGATCATCTGCTATTTCGGCTCTTGTAACAAATTAAATTACAGGACAAGACAATTGTGTTCAGAATGTTTTGTAATATAATTGTGACAGGGGTATACATCAGATACACATCGAGTATGAGTCCCACGCACGTATGCACGTATACACATGTTGAGTGCCTGCCCTGGACTATATGTGAATAAGTGATAGACTCCTCGAGTTACATAGACGGCGATACACAATCCTCCACATTCCCCCAGATCCCACACCAATATGTTGCAATTGCCATTTTATTCCCAACATGCAGTCCCGCAATCAGAGCATTCTTTTTTCACCGGATGCATCCTTTGATCCTGTCAGACACACACACACACACACACACACACACACAAACACACACACACACACACACACACACACACACACACACACACACACACACACACACACTGCAGCGTGTCTCTGGTGGTCTGTGACCTCCCAGCACTCACACCTTGACCCTTTTAAAGTCATGTCCATGTATGCTACAGTATGTATGCTACAGCTGCTCCCACAGGCACACAGTGAATAAACAATACATCCACTCTGGTACCTGAGAGGAGAGATGCACACTGTGTGTGTGTGTGTGTGTGTGTGTGTGTGTGTGTGTGTGTGTGTGTGTGTGTGTGTGTGTGTGTGTGTGTGTGTGTGTGTGTGTGTGTGTGTGTGTGTGTGTGTGTGTGTGTGTGTGTGTGTGTGTGTGTGTGTGTGTGTGTGTGTGTGTGTGTGTGTGATAGAACAGGAAGGTATCTACAGTCTATCTAGGGCAGGTGATCTGCAACAGGTGTCTCTGGAGCCACATGTGGCTCTTTAGCCTCTCCTTTGTGGTTAGATTTACAAGATATGGAGATTAAACCATGCTTATTGTGTCCATGTCTTTTAAGTAATTGTTACTGTAGTAGGCCAAACATTACACATACATTCTTAAGTTTTTCAATATTGTAGAAATCTGTGCTTTAGAATAAATCCGTGCTTTAGAATTACCATCAACAAAAAATTGCATTATAGCCTGCAACAATAAATATGAAGCATTGTGTTTAAAGAATGTTCAATAACATGTATTTGATAATATTAATAGATTTATATAGACAGTGTTGACCTACAGCATATATTTGCATCTACAGACCAATTTGGTATTCATGTATTTTGGTCCAACTATGGACTCTTGTTACATTAATGGTTGCTGACCCCTGATCTAGGGGCTTTGTGTGTGTGTGTGTGTGTCTGTCTGTCTGTCTGTCTGTCTGTCTGTCTGTCTGTCTGTCTGTCTGTCTGTCTGTCTGTCTGTCTGTCTGTCTGTTTGTCATCTCTGAGTCAATCTTGTAGAGCACTTACTGTCTCATGTATCCAGTCGTATCCTCACATACCTCCAAAAACCCTGAATTATTGAAACATTGCAGTGGTTCTCAAACTTTTACTTTTTAATTTCATGAGCTTCCATAACTCTAACAGACAGGGTGGGTCAACAACACACCCTCTGAGAGTAACAGACCTAGAATTGTCCCATTTGGAACACAATCACTCATACAGTACATGGTTTTGCTTTTGGCCAGTGATTTTCTTTCTTAACCCAGAAGCTAGATTCTAGTTCCTCCTGCTAGATTCTAGTCCCCCACGGTAGATTCTAGTTCCTCTCAGTAGATTGTAGTTTTTGAAGTTAGATTCCTGTTTCTAACACTAGATTCTAGTCATGACTCTAAATTCTAGTTTGTGATACTAAATTCTAGTTTGAGTTAAAAATAATGTATTCAAAGATTTGCACCATATTTTCACAATTTTTCAAAAATAGCAGAACTACAAGCTCATATCGCGCCACTCGGTGGCGCGATATGAGCTTGTAGATCTGCTATTTTTCAACAGCTAAAACACCAAAACACGTTCCAGGGGTTAAATTCACCATGCTGGAATGGAAACCGAAACAAATATTGTCCATGCATGAATTCAAGGCTTGGCGCGGAGTAATTGATAGGGGGAGGGATGAGGGAAAAAAAGTCATTTTAGAGATGAAGTATTGCCTTTAACCTCTACTCATGCAGCTTCAGTGAGACACCAATGTTAATTACCAGTCCTCCATCACGCTGCCTCATGGGAATCTCACTACGTATAACAATCCTCCAATTCCAAAGCCTCAATTATTGAGACTTATGGTCCGAATACACAGATGATTGCAGTAGGGAAGTGTCCCTGCGTGCGTTTCTGCATGCCTGCGTCCGTGCTTGTGTTACTACAGTGGTTTTCAACCTGTTTCATACCAGGGCCTTGCACTATTTATTCAGCATTTTAGCCACGGACCACCTTTGATGTTGAGTTGAATCACTTGGACCCAAAAGCAAGAATTTTCCATTTTAATGTGGAACAGTTATTCTACATTTTCTAGCTGTGTAGATTCTTGAAAATTAAGAAGGTCTAATTCAGATGTCTAAATATAATTTAACTCTTGAGAGCGCAAAATGAAACCAAATGGACCCGTGAGGGTCCATTTGGTTTCATTTTAACGCTCTCAAGAGTTACAGCTCTATAAGAGTCCATTTGGTTAGCCTACCAACTGTCCATCATTTAGCTGGGGACCACCTGGAATCCTCCCAGGGACCACTGGTTGTCCCCGTACCCTGGTTGAAAACCACTGTGTTATACTATATCAATTGTCTGCACAAGCTAATATAGTAGAATATGAGAAATCGGCATTCTGAGGAACATTTTCCTTTTTGTTTTATCACGGTTGAAGACATTTAGAGGTTTAGGGGGTTGGAGTTAGAGTTGTGCTGTTCTGGCATTGCCCTGGCTTTGCCCTGCACCAAAACAGCCAGTCTACAAGCATATGCACCAAAACAGCGAGGGCTATTTTAGTATTTACAGATAAAAATAGCAAACAAATGTATGTAAATGCATGTATGTGTGCTTGGGTGTGTGTGTGCATGTGTGTGTGTAAATGCGTTTCCGCCCCTGTGACCACACATCTGTGCATGCATGCCTGCATATGTCATTGTGTCTCTTCCTTAATAGTAGAAAAGTGCACTTCAATTGGTTGACCTGCTGCGATAAATGCTGGGGCAAATCGGCGCATCACCGAGCCTATTCCCAGCCTTCACACCGATCTGCGTGTGTGTGTGTGTGTGTGTGTGCTCTAACAGCACACTTACTGCTCTTCTTCTTACCCACTATATCATTAAAAATGTGTGAACTGTGTGTGGTGCTGTGTGTACTCTAACAAGAATGTCTTGTATTTCAGAGTGAATGTTCAAATGTCAGGAAAGCAATGCCACATTGGTATAAATAATTAATAATAATTCATTTACATTTCAGGAATTTAGCAGTAATCCAGAGTTCAGTAAGCAAGTACAAAACATGGTAATACATGAACTAGTATAATAGTAAACTCTCTATCTCTCTCTGCAGTCAGGATTGCAATGGGATGTGCTTTCCATAGTCTTGGAGCCAGAAGGGACATGACTTTGGGACGTGTGGAGTGTTTTTAGTGAATGTACTTCTAGCTTCCTTACTGTTGACTGATCTGTTGCATGTTCCCACACTGTATAGAGAGTGTGCATGTGCATATCGTGTTGGTCGTGGACCATTTTTCCCCTAATTCAGCCAAATCACTGAATTCCCCATTTCCCCTTTAACTGTGAGGAAGAAAAGCTCTTGTTCTCGTTTGGGGTTCAGCTGGGTTACACATATTGGTGTCAAAATACCTTACCAATGTTAAGAGCACCCATATTTTTTTTTTTTTTTTCACATTTTAAAAATAGCAAAAGTAGCATCTTGAAGCTCCCAATGTGTTGCATCATGACGGATTGCATCACACTGCCTGTGAGCTGCCTGTATTTTTAATCTTCATTTTTGTGTTTCATGGACAATAAGCAGTTGAAGCCACTCTGCCTCCGCTGCTTCTTTTAGTGCAGGGGGCGGATATAACATGTCCCATTTGGGGGGGCAAGAGAACATGTTGGAGGGGCAAGAGAAAATGGTATGGGTGTGGCTTCATGAAGCCGCGCCCATACCATTTTCAGTTACAGGACTTTTATTAGACAAGTAAAGCATCAATAATAACATCAGTTGTTGAAGTTGCAACAGGCACGCAGCATGCATAAAGCTAAAGGTCTAACTCAGAGAGTTTTCTGTTTTCAATGATGAAATGCTGTTGGTTTAGTGGTGACACAGCTGTAGTTAGTTAGTAGCAGTAGTAGTGTTTCACATCATTTTAAATATAAGCACTTTAATTTGAAATATCTTGGGTTGTTTTGCATGGCATCGTGTTTGGTGGGGCAGACTGGGTATTTAGGGGGGCATTGCCCCCCCCCCCCCATGCCCATGCCTAGATCCGCCCTTGTATTTAGTGCCTTATCACAACCCACAATCCATCGCACACAGGCTGGTTGTGAATACACGCTGCTTGTTTGTTTTTCTCTTGACATGATGTGTGCCGTCGACTGCAGAAATCTGCGTCGGTGGATTTTCATAGCGCTAAAAAAAAGAACGATTTAATTATGGTTTTTATATGGCCACATTTTGACGATGATGGATTGCGTTAATGGGACCAAATGTGAAAAATCGCTGGCGCTGGTCTCCTTTTACTGTAAGTCCTGTCTGGTCTTGAAATGTGGTGCTCTCTCAGCATCTGTTACAGTACATACATCCTTTATGGCCGTGATTGGATGAAATGTGATTAGATTACTGCCCCTGTATACAGCTACTAATGTCAGCATTGTTTGTAATGGGAGCTAATGATGCCCGTTTGATGCTGCCAGACGCACGCAGGGACGTGAATCAGACGATTTATGGACTGGGTCAAGCCGTTATCCATTAGGAGTAGACAGTACTGTAGTACTAACTGTAACTGAGGAGACTTGGTTATCACCATTCACTGCAGTACAGCAGGAGAATAGGAAATGTACTGTAGCACAGCGAGTGCACGGCCAGAATAGCACTGTCAAATGGTTAACAGAGCTCTGCCATTTTACATGTCAAAATTGTCCTCTTTCGATAGCTGTAAGATTGAAACAGACAGCATAATTTGCTCCCTGTCTGTCTGTCTTTCGGTCTCTCTCTCTCTCTCTCTCTCTCTCTCTCTCTCTCTCTCTCTCTCTCTCTCTCTCTCTCTCACTCTGTTTTGCATGCTGTGTGAAGAACGACACCGCATACCGTATGCAATCATCCGGTGATGTAGCTGCAGTGCAAACCAATTAAGAATTCAATCAGCATGTGATCTAATAAACATAATAAAGAGCAACACAAGCTTCCTCCTATCCTATTGTGGATAAACGCATAATATGTATTCAAGTTCAGTGAGACGCCAGCACACTGCAGGCACAATTAACAGCATGCAAATAAAACACAACACTCTGGACTGTTTGCATCGCAAACAAAACCTAAGCACATCACACAGTTGTGAAAGGACAAGCTTAATGTCAATATATACAGGTATAATATATGTGGGCTGATTGTGCTAATTTGGAAAACCTTTCACTATATTCATGTCACACCAGATCAAAGGGACACAAATTTAGTAATGACACAGTCAATGATCATATTGTATCTTAATACTTGATCGTGACTTCAGCATAATGTTGTCATAACGACACAAATTGCTTTGGTACTGACTGTTCCTTACGGTAGTGACAACTTCATCTAGTTTTTAGCTTAACTCTACAACGCTTTGCAAAATATGGCTATAGCGAAGACAGCTTTCTACTGATGTAGGTTTGATAGTGACACTTTCAGACTTTGGAACACATTTATTTCAGATTGAAGTACACCAGCTACTCAACATTTTGCCATGCTGGACATGAAGTCTATGTCCCTCTTGGTGCAGAGTGTAGGGGTGTAGCTAAAACTATAGGCTCCAGCTATGGACTAAAACACATTGTGTCTTGGTACTGACAGATCTACATCAGGGGTTTTCAACCTTTTTTCATCTCAGGGACCACCATTTATTCAGGATTTGACCCACGGACCACCATTTGAGGACATTTTAGCCCCACAGACCCCAAATCTAAAGATTTATTTTGCTTTTGTCCACAATTCCAGGCTGGATTTTGGAAAGAAAACAAGCAAATCATACATTCCAAAATGGCCAATTCAGATGCTGAATATGTTAACTCTTGAGAGTGTAAAAATGAAACCAAATGGACCCGCCAGGGTCCATTTGGTTTCATTTTTACATTCTCAAGAGTTACATCTGGTTAACCAACTTAGCTGGGGACCACCTGGAACCCTCTCAAGGACCACTGGTTGAAATCCCCTGATCTACATGAATTACAAATATGTGCAATTTTTGAGCGGTGCAACCACTCCCATGCCCAGCAGTGTGTGTCTCTGCCTGGCTGTGCCCCTGCCTGAGCACGGAAATAGCATTCTGTTCCACTGATTGGCCACCATCTTTTGTGTTTCTTTTTATGCAATCCATTATGTGGCATCTAATTATGATTAGGCATCCAAGCAAGGCTATTTCATTCCATCATGCTGTAGAAGAGCAATTTCCAGAGCCCCGGGTAATAATGCAATCAGGACTATTGTAGTTGTGAGAACACTACATGGAGCCTACTGTAAGGTTTCATTTGCTTTGAAAAACGATCTACAAGCTCACAATGCTCCACAGACATTGCAGACCAGTGGTTTTCAACCTTTTTGATACCAGGGCCCACCATTTATTCAGCATTTGAGCCACGGACCACAGACCCCAAAACTAAAGATTTATTTTTGCTTTTGTCCTCAATTCCAGGCTGGATTTGGGAAACAAAACTGGCAAAAATACAGATTATGATCGTGAATTCAGATGATGAATATTTTAACTCTTGAGGGCTTAAACATGGAACCAAATGGACCCGCAAGGATCCATTTCATTTCATTTTTACACTCTCAAGAGTTGCTGTTGCTGTACATCTGGTTAACCAACTTAGCTGGGGACCACCTGGAACCCTCTCAAGGACCAATGGTGGTCCCCGGACCACTGGTTGAAAACCACTGTTTTAGACCAATGATCATTATTATTTTTTTGTTTAAATTCATACAATATGTTAAGAAATTGAGATCATATAGCGTTTGGCATTTCACAAGTTGAGGATATCTGTTCTATAGAACATTTATTGCAGACACTGAGACAATATCTCATCCTCTTTCGCACGCACTCACGCACGCACGCACGCACGCATGCACGCACGCATGCACGCACACACGCACACACGCACGCACGCACGCACACACACACACACACGCAATGGTATTTTATTCTTTTGTAGGCACATTTTGATATGTGAGAGTTATAAAGTTGTTGAGATTAGGATGTTATTCAAGGCTCTCTCCAGCTGCTACTTGGTTTCTCTCTCTCCGTTCTCGGGGCTCCAATTTCACACTGTAAAATCCTGAGTGTTTACATTCCTTCTGAGAGTTCTTACGGTTCCAGTTTCACACTCTCTAAATGAACACTGGGTTTTTCTTGCAGTGTGCCGTCCGTGCCGTCAGACAAAGGCAGCCCTGAAACACTAGATTGTGTATAATGGCTCCTTCCCGACACCAGCTAGCTAATTGAATAGCGAGATTAAAGCCACTATTACAAAGAATTAGCATGCTGCACAATAGAATTAAAACTGTTTAATTGTCCATAACAGATTTCTTAATGGGTCATAAGAGTTATCATCATTGAAGTGGTGTTGGTGGTCTAGGAAGTGTTTGCTCTCACGTACGCTCTTGAAATTAGTTTTTGCCTCTGTGCATTTTACACTGTGTACGTAGGTATGTCATGACACTTGTTGTTTATCTTTTTCAGTGAAATGATAGGATTTTAACAGTGTTTCTTCTTTCCTCTTATTGTATTGCTGCCATTAAAAAAAACATCGAAGCCGCAAGATCAATAATGTCTTTTCCATCCATCACTCACTCAGAGTGAGGTATTGAATCTGAAGAGCAGGACTCTATCCTATTCTGATTTAGTTATATAATAAATGAATGTAAATATAGGAAGCTAGCAGTATCGCCCTAGCTGTATGTCCATAACATAATGTAGGTGATGATAGAATAGCTGAATGGATGGTGTGCTTCTCCACAAAACGTAACAGCATCCCTCTGGAGCAAGGCTATGAGAAGAGAGGATGAAGGGAGAATGCATGCTGCGCATGCAGGGCATTCACCCAGTAGAGTAGTGGAGGATGGATGTCATATGATGGACATTTCACAATATGTTGGGTAAATATGAATATTTCAATAGGCTACATACGTGTGTGGGTTGTGTGTGCGTGTGTACGCCTGCACAAGATGGCTGACCACAATTAATGCATGTTTTTTTAGTAAGGGTTGCAGTACCTACCTACCTTTATCTTACTGGGGGGCAAACAACAGATGGATCGGCAACATCCTGTGTGCTGATCTAAAGTATCCCCTTGGAAACGGGGGCTTGGCTATTTGAAATATGATTTCAACATTGGAACTCACTGGCGCCAGCTAACTCCAAAAATTAAAACTTACTGGTGGGAAGACTGTTAATTTGTCTGTTTTTTGTTTTCTTAAGTAAAGTAACATATACTCATTACTTTCAGAATTTAGTAGTGGTGGTGAGTAAAGTAATTTGTTACTTTTTTAGAGACGTAACTATAACTTCTTACTTTTTAAAAGTAACCTCCCCAACGCAGTGAGCTGGGTGCCTTGCATAGGCTTATAGTAGCTCCATCCACTGTTGATGTGCAAGTGAATGGGCGAATATAGTATAATTTTTTAAAGCGCTGTGGGAAAAGACACTGTTTAAATGAATAATTTATTCCAAACGACATAAGAGCAACTTAAATTGCCTTTTATTCTTTGTTTAATGTTCTTCTCTGCTCATAATTTTGTCATGTGTTGGCGTCATGATTTTTATGCCTAATCAAGCAAATTCAAGTAAAATGAATTTACAATTATGCAAATGGCGGCAACAAATTGGTTATGATTTATTTGGTAATTGAACAAGATGGGTCTGAATGGGTGATTTGTTACGTGTGTCTACAACTACCTCACATCTTGGAACTTCAAAGCTACCACATTTACGAGACTATGAAGTACACTCTGCAAGGTACAAAAAAGAACCATTTCACAGTTGGAATAAACGATTCAACAAAATCACTCGACAAACAAAGGGGGGCATGCGCACGCGCACACACACACACACACACACACACACACACACACACACACACACACGCACGCACGCATGCATGCACGCACACACACATACACACACACACACACACACACACACTGCATTCTATACCACTCTTATCCCCTCATTACCTGTTGAGGGAATGCTACACTTTTTTCCACACACATTATTGAGCATTAATTTTGGCTGCCTGAAGCAAAGACTCCCAAAACACAGTTAAAATCATGTATAGTATACTGTATATGTATTATTTGTTCATAATACTAAGTACCGTGTGCGTGCGTGTGTGCGTGCACATGTTCATAAATGCCATTGTGTCTATGTGCATGCCCTCTCACTTCACATAAAACGACTAATTTGGGGCTCATTCAATTGAGTGGAGGCATCTGGATGTGTGGGGGCTTTAATTTCTTTTAATTTCCTCAGCTGTCATTAACTCCATATTAGCCTTTTGATAACACTTAGAAAACGGGAATCCATTAAACGGATGGCGGTGGTTGTGGTGGTGCGTGTCAGAAAATAATCTCCCTAAATTATTAGCAAATCACTTCTTTCGCTAATTGTGTCATGAGCGAGATGATTCCGATGGGGGAGGAATATGAACTGCTGAAGATGTGGAATCTGTGGATGCGATTGGCACGGGCAGATCTAGGCATGGGCATGGGGGGGGCAATGCCCCCCTAAATGTCCAGACTGCCCTCCCAAACATAATGGCAAGCAAAACAACCTACGATATTTCAAATTAAAGTGCTTATATTTAAAATGGTTTGAAACACTACTACTGCTACTAACTACAGCTGTGTCACCACTAAACCAACAGCATTTCTTCATTGAAAACAGAAAACTGAGTCAGACCTTTAGCTTTATGCATGCTGCATGTCTGCAACTTCAACGCTAACTAACTGATGTTATTATTGATGCTTTACTTGACTAATAAAAGTCCTGTAACTGAAGATGGTATGGGGGCGGCTTCATCACCCGTGGCACGAAGTGACACGGGCGATGAAGCCGCCCCCTTACCATTTTCTCTTGCCCCCCAATTGGGAAATGTTACATCCGCCCCTGGATTGACAGCTAGTGCATCCATCCATACTATACTCCATACTATAACTAAGGAAATGAGTGTCTGAATGAATGAATGAATGAATGAATGAATGTCTGAAACAGGCGTAACTCCACGCTGCCTGCACCAATCGCTGTGAATTTTCACACGGCCGTTCACCATAATATTATGAAGAGAGTAACAAAGCCCTTTTTTTCAAATTAACACATCCTTGATTAATAATGCATTTATATGTCCATTGGCTTTACATTGGGGAAACTGCGCCCGCCCCTATTATTACACACGTCACAGGCCACCGATGAGCGCCTCGAATTGCCTGCGATCAGTCATTGGAGCAGCTCAGCTATACCTCACAATGCTTAGCACTCTGTGCAAAAAATAGCTGATTCACCTCACAATGCATATCTTCCGCTTTGAATTCCATGTACACTGTGTTGTGAGTGACCAAAAAAACAACAACATAGCGTCGATTATCTGTCTCAGCGGGTCGGATGTGCGATTGTTGTTCCACAAGAGTATCTATGTGAAACTTTGGGTCAGATGTGCGATCGTTGTTCTACAACAGCAGCTATGTGAAACTTTTGCTATGTGTGCGTCTACACACATGTCTCCCTCCGAGTCTGCAGTAATGGCTTAAAACAGTGGTTTTCAACCAGTGATCCGTGGACCATGACTGGTCCTTGAGACGATCAACAGCAGCGACGGATTGGATTCCAGGTGATCCCCAGGTTAAATGATGGAAAGTTGGTTAACCAGATGTAACTGTTTGAGGTCCTTGAGAGGATCCCAGGTGGTCCCCAGTGGGGACTCCCCACTCCCCAGGCTAAATGATGGAAAGTTGGTTAACCAACTTCATATATGGATCCATATATGGTTCTAACCTGTTCTGGCGTGACAACAAAGTGATCGTTCTCGTTGGTCATGGGGTCAAATCACTCAAGTGTCTGTGTATATTCTGTTTCGCTTTGTCTTGCTCCTGCTGGGATTTTACTATGGATGTCCTTTTATCTTATCACATTTTCAGAAGTCGCATTAGTTTGTCGTCCCATGAGTCAAGACGCCAACACCTGACACTGACCTAGAATCAGATTAACCTGCAAACATTTTCAGAGGTGGAGAAATGCACATTAATGAGCAGGATTTGAGGTTAAACGGGACGGAGGTGGCAATTGGCTTCACCTGGGACCTCAAATGACGGCGCTGAATTAATGCCAAACAATACAAGGTAGTCAGACTCTCGGGAAGTTATATGTGGGTTGTGAACATATTGGCTCTTAATTAGAAATATGACATTCATTAAATAATCATTACAATCCTGAGATTTCCTCAACATCTGCTGTGTTTGCTCATCAAGCCTGAGTGGAAGGTTGATATTAAGTGTAATCAATAGCGCCTTAATTACAACCCTATCAGAGACAGCTGTTATTCACTTAAAAAGGCAAATAGGATAACCGCCAGATGTTGGTGCAAGTTTTTTTTTTTTTTTAATTCCCCGCCAGGCTGAAGGCCAGGGATGGCGACTGTGTGTGTGTGTGTGTGTGTGTGTGTGTGTGTGTGTGAAGGCCAGAGATGGCGACTGTGTGTGTGTGTGTGTGTGTGTGTGTGTGTGTGTGTGTGTGTGTGTGTGAAGGCCAGAGATGGCGACTGTGTGTGTGTGTGTGTGTGTGTGTGTGTGTGTGTGTGTGTGTGTGTGTGTGTGTGTGTGTGGTGTGTGTGTGTGTGTGTGTGTGTGTGTGTGTGTGTGTGTGTGTGTGTGTGTGTGTGTGTGTGTGTGTGTGTGTGTGTGTGTGTGTGTGTGTGTGTGCGTGCGTGCGTGCGTGCGTGCGTGCGTGTCAAAACATTTTGTGCATTGGGAAACACGTAAAACCTCAACAGACCAAATGCTCAGGTCTGTTGAGCCTTCAAACTGTTGAGAAATCTTGTTGTACCGGTATTAGTGATGTCCCGATGCCACTTTTTTCATTTCATCTGGATTCCACAATTTCTGTGTTAACTGATCTTGATATGAAATACCGATACCAGAAAATAATGTACCGTAACAAACAAAAACAATATGAAGTCCACCAACCAGGAATAGCACAATTCTCACTCAAATGTGCACTTGTGTCACTCCAAAGCAAACTACACATGATCCAACATTTTATTTAACTGCCATAGAGTCAACCCCTTACCCCTGTGTTGGATCTGCGATAGTATATCTGCCAATACCAATGTGACCCAATAATGACAAATAAGGAGACAAATAAGGGCCAATACTGATAGTTTTCCGATACCAATACAGTATTGGGACATCCCTAACCGGTATATGTACTGTTTTCCTGTATTTGTTCTCCAAAACAAGGAGTCTGTTCAAAGAAAGGTCACATACAACATACAGTATGTTTTTATGCAACATCCAATGAACCTCAAATTGGTATCCTGTGTTGAGGGACCTATTTAGAGCACACCTCCAAAAGCACTTTCAACTACTTCTGACTACAGAGCACCACACCACATGCATGTACATCATATAAATAGACACTGTTTTCCCTTCTGCAGCACATCACTTCCACAGCCCTATGTAGGCCACCCGGCCTGGCATAGATATGCACTCTGCAGAAAGTTCACTTTGTTTGTGTGTACGATGCTGAGGCTAGAAATGCATTGTACATTTATTATCTCCCGCATCCTTGTTGTCTTTTATTTAAAGAATATGTACATACGTACGCACACGGGTGAAAAAGGGCTGAACACACAGGTATATAAAAATATGTTGTACCGGTGCGTAAGTTGAAAGGATCACTTTTCATGGAGCCCTACTGAGTACTGTGTGGAGTGGACTAGGGCAGTGGTTCCTAAACTTTTCCCAAATGTCAAGGACCCTCCGAAATGATGATATATTTGAAGATATATGCCAACTACCAAGCACACCCGCATGTTGTTTACGGCTCTGTCAGTAATTGTCAACTGTTGCCATTTCAAGGGACCTAAATTGGACTATGGACCCCACTTAAAGGCATACATTTCTATCTCTGGATTATTTACTCTGAGCATGTACAAATGGTTTACTCTCTCTGTCTTGGTAAACTCTCTGAGTTACAGGACCATAAGCGTCTATTTGGTTGCAAACTATACTTTACACTGAAACCCCTGCAAGGACCCCTAAGGGTTGCTGGCCTAGTGGTCAGCAACCCTTGCTGGCCTAGTGGTCTAAGCCAGGGGTTTTCAACTTTTTTTTTTCCTCCCTAGGGACCACCGTTTTGACTAAGAGCAGCCTGGGGACCACCACTATTGTGTCCCATGGGTTGACCAGGGCTGTCACATTATGTCGCAAGACTGTCCTCAAATAGCACTGTAGGCCTAAAGAATTGAGGCCTACATGGCTTTTATTAAAGCTGCAGTAGGTCCAGGCTAGATTTATGAAGAGACATTCATAAATAAAGCACTTTTAAAGTGGACATGTTGGCCAACGTTCAAAAACAAATCCGTCTTTCCTGTCTGTCTACGCTAATAACTATCAATAAAGGCAGAAAGCCAGAAAACAATCTTAAAAAAAAAAAAACAAAAAAAAAATGGACTCCACTTTGGGAACCAAAGCACTGAACCAACATATTGGCTATCTGCTCTCTCCTATAAGGCATCCTCTGGCAGGTACTTGGCACACAGCGCACGCAGCCCTGGGACTCACACCCAGCAGAAACCCCCTCCATGCACCACACCACGCATGCCCACCGGCACCATGTGACCTTCGCCAGTCAATAAACGCCGTCTGAGCTTTCCTGAGCATTTTTTCTGATGCTTATTTATTTTATTTTTCCTCCTCCGTCCTCCCAACTTAACGGCTGAGTTCACACCAAGGCGCCGTGCAATATCAATCACCTTCCATACTATATGCAGAGCACGCTGTGTAGCATCAGGTATGCATTGCCAATTCTGGGATTAAAGAGGGATTTCTCATATTGAAAATAAACCTTTTTCCCCCCGACCTGACTCAATGGCTTGAACTGAGCCTGCTCAGTGAGTCAGATAAATATTCAAGCGGCGCGTCTCGTTTACACACGTTGTAGCTTTGAGATGCGGTGCCAGTGTCGACTAAAGGCTTATTCAATTTCCCTATAGCTCTCTGACTGTGTCTCCCCTGTGCTGTCCATGCTGAGCAGCTGACCTGTACAGGTCACACTACCACGGGCAAATAAATTTCCCTTATTGATTTTTGCCACTAAGTCAATAATAACCAGTCATTGCCTTTCCATACCATACTGTGGCATAGGATAATATTCATCCTTTAAAACTGGGAAAGCATCTGTGTCACCTTTATTCTATTTTATTGCAACCATATTTAGTATTATTGGATTGTATACTTTCATGGCTATTGAAATACAGCAGATATATTTCTGATATTTTGGGGAAAATGATGAAAATCGTGTGTGTGTGTGTGTGTGTGTGTGTGTGTGTGTGTGTGTGTGTGTGTGTGTGTGTGTGTGTGTGTGTGTGTGTGTGTGTGTGTGTGTGTGTGTGTGTGTGTGTGTGTGTGTGTGTGTGTGTGTGTGTGTGTGTGTGTGCGCGCGCGCATGTGCGTGTGTTTTGCAATATTGAACCCAGAGAGTATTTTACACTTTAGATTGGTGTCCCAGAGACCCAAATGTATTGTGTCTAAATAGCCATAATGCATGTCAAATGGTGGCTTGTTGGAATGACAAAAAAGATTGAGAAACCCACCTGCAGCCGATTCTACGTACCTCCTGTCATGTGCAAATTGTTACTTTTCAGGTGTAAAATTCAAAGACAGCAAAAAGTAGCAGATCGGCATGCTATTTTTGATGTTTTTTTGTGACGCTAGTAGTTATAGTGTGATCACTGTGAAGGGTGTTAATTTGCAAATTTGGAGTTAAGTGGTTCCTGCCTGACAGCAACAAAATGCCTTCTAAATCCTAAAATGACAGATGCTTTGAATGTTTCAATGGTTTTAAGCTGTCTCACATCCTGACTGAAAGTTAAAGGGATAGTTCAGATTTTTGGAACAAGAGTTGCCATTAATATAGTGGTGTCAATTATATTAATTGATTGCCAGAGTGCTGTGGTGGGAGCTGTGGCTATGGTCGGTATTAAGTAGTTCCAGTCGTTTTGTGGGGGTCCCTGTGGCCACACAATGAAGGTACACTTATCCACAAAACTAGTGTTATTTATATGGTTGAACTATTTCTAAAATATTAGGACCTGCTCCGTTCATTTTTGACCCCTTTATCACACGGAACTACTTTTTGGGTGTAGTGATAAACATGACACAAAATACACAGTTCCCTGTTATAGATTAGAGCGGCCAAAATTTAACAAAGGATGTGGTAATATTCCACAAATAGATCAACACTTTTACTGCGTGGGCCCAGTTTCCTCCACAAAATGACCAGAACTACTTAACACCAGAGCGGAACTCCCACCATGGGACTCTAGACATCAATTAATACAGTTGACACCACTATATTAATGGCAAGTATTTCATACAGCTTAACGCAAAAAAAAAACATCTGAACTATCCCTTTAAGGAGTTAATGTTTTTTTCTTGCTATTCTCCTGTTGATTGGCTCCAAGACCTTCACGACGGTGCAAACACTATAGCGGTATGCAGCCTCCTCATTACAATCTACCTTTGTTCGCTTTGCCCCCGCGTTGTTCCAGAATGTGTTCGACGCGCTTTTCTCCTCGCCCGCAGGCAAATGAGTGCACTCTTATAGCCCTGTGCGAACGCCAGGGCGGATCTAGGCATGGGCATGGGGGGGGGGGGGGGGGGGGGGGGGGGGGGGGGGGGGCAATGCCCCCCTAAATGCCCAGACTGCCCCACCAAACATGATGCCATGCAAAACAACCCAAGATATTTCAAATTAAAGTGCTTATATTTAAAATGATTTGAAACACTACTACTGCTACTAACTAACTACAGCTGTGTCACCCCTAAACCAACAGCATTTCATCATTGAAAACAGAAAACTCTCTGAGTCAGACCTTTAGCTTTATGCATGCTGCGTGTCTGTTGCAACTTCAACTGATGTTATTATTGATGCTTTATTACTTGCCAAATAAAAGTCCTGTAACTGAAAATGGTATGGGAAGCGACACGGGCGATGAAGCCGCCCCCATACCATTTTCTCTTGCCCCTCCAACATGTTCTCTTGCCCCCCCAAATTGGACATGTTACATCCGCCCCTGGCGAACGCAGAGCGCTAGCGCAGTGTCAAGTACACTTTCTAAAAATAAACTGTCCCATAGGATTGTTCACTTCAGTTGATGCAAAACAATCTACAGTATCTGGGGAAGTTACAGAAACGCCTTTCATGATGGATGGCCAATGACAAACTGCCGCATGACGCCCAGATGTGCGTATACAGTAGCGGGTATGCACATCGTTTTAAGGTGACTTACTGGAGCAGTTGTTCTGAAAGGGTGCTCCCCCAGGGACCACCAGCAAAAAAATGGTTCATTTAACATCAAAATCATATACACGCGATCTGCAAAGCTTGCTGTTTTCAGAAAAACGAAGCACTAATGTGTGTGGGCACTGGAACAACACATTTGCAAAGGGGGATCTGTGACAAAAATACATATTAGTTCATTACTTAAAGGTAATAGAGGCAACTTTTTAGCAAAAAAATCAAAATAGATGCAAAGCAATATTTCTCGCCTTTCTCCCCTCTACGTTGCGTTGATGCTGCAGCTGTTTCCCTGCAGATAAAACTTTGTTGTTGTCAACAAAAAATAATGAAAACACAACATTCAGTCAGGCTCAGGAAAGGCGGTGCTAATTTGTGAGGGGGATGTTTGGGGTGAGGCAACATTTTAGCCAATCACAGCACAGCAGTCTCCAGCAGATTCATAATGAGCCAATCGAGTGGAGGTGAGGTGGAGTTAGATTCTGTTTTTAAACAAATTACAATTTACAAAGTTTCACTAAAGTTGCCTCCATTACCTTGAACTCGGTAGACTACAGGCGAGTTGGTACAAAAATACACCCATTTGACCTTGTAAGTATCCATTGAAGAACGTACAGCCTGGTATTTTTGATGCTTGATGCTGAACGTGGAGTTTGAAGCATTCTGACAGCTATTAAATCCTTCCAAGTCAGGCTTGGACTGAGGATGCCGTTAGTCATGCAGTCTACTGACTGGCCGACATAACATCCCTAATGAGCAGATGATTTTGTCAGCTCACGCTACCAGTCTCGCGTGGCGGCTTCTCTCGTCCCCTGAGGTGCATATGAGAGGTTTCTTTCGAGGAAATGTTTGACATGATTTGTTTGAATTAAAAAAAGAGTTTAATATATCCAGTTATCATGTTAATGTTTCAAGTCTAAGCGTTGGTACAGCTGCAGTCCTCAGGAACAGAATTGCTGTCAGCCGCCCATGCAGTGCTTGTATGAGCATATAGTGCATGAGCAAAGTTATACCTATCAAATGATTGGTAGCTATAGGAAATAGATGGACACTTACATGGGTTAATTTCAATTTGTATTAACTCAAATCTATGTTTTTCAAATTGATTTCAAGTTCAAATGTTTTTTTTTTTTTTTTTAGCACAAGCTCATGTTTTGAGCTGAACACGTTTCAGCTCAAAACATTTGAGCTTGTGCCTAAAAAAAGTTTTTCAATCTGATGTCACATATCAGAAGATTTCACATATCAGATACTAACCGATGCTCTAGGTATAGGACTCGAGTCAGAATTGGCATTGGCATCGCAAACATCTTCATCCGTTGGGCTCTGATAAATGCGTATGGTTTAACAATGCAAAGAGAAGAGACACACATTGTGTATAACAGCCTCCATACTATGGCGTTTGTGAGATTTTATGTCATAATGTGAAAGAGAGTAAGGCTGACTGGTGTTAGTAAATATAAGGTTACCTCAGGTTGTCTGGGGGTCCTCCAGCGTAAATAATTGAATGTGTCTGGTTTAACAAAAGCAACATATTTCTAGTGTGTAGTGTGTGTGTGTGCGCGCGTGTGTGGCACATGCACGCACTGATACGCATGCCTGCACGCGAACACACACACATACGTGTGTGTGTGCATGCATGTGTCTCAGTGCGTGCATGTGCCACCACACACAGCGACCTCTCACTAAAGCTCCTTAAGCTTTCTCTGGGGACAGAGCTTAGTGTAAACAAATGGAGAGAAGGGGCTGGGCAGAGGGAGGCTGTTGAATTGAGGGGAGATCAGTGAGTCATTTACACAACATAAGTCATTTAAGATGCCTCATTCTCTTTACAAACCTAATGGATTTAAACACGGCAGCTTTTTAACAGCTTATGCTGTTTTCCAGTCAATCAAAGAAGATTCTGTTTTGTGTGCTAATTTGTTTTTTTTTTTTTGTTTTGTTTTGTTTTTTGATTTGCCCTCGTGGGCATTCTGTATGTATGTCTGTCTGTCTGTACCTCTGCTTCTCTCGTTACTGCTAGAGTACTATACAGTAGCAGTTCAAACAAGCATGCTCTTGCGCACGCACGCACGCACGCACGCACGCACGCACGCACGCACGCACACACACACACGCGCACACACACAGCGCGCGCGAGAGAGATTAGTGGAATCATTACAGTTAATTAGGGTGACCATATTCTCAAAGGAGAAAACCAGGACACCTTAGCGGTGGGGCAGGGGGATTTCACGAAATATTCAGATATCGAACAGGCGCTACTATCGCCTCGATCAGCTTTTTTGTGTTTTTCTGTGTCAATGTGGGATTTTACGTCCCTTGCACCACCATTGCAGAGCGAGACATACGTGCCTGCTTTGCAAACAGTGCACAGTGCTTCACCTTTGTCTCGCCCCAGTCTGAATACAGGGATTTTTTTCTGTAACTCGTCTGTAAACGTGCACTTGCGCTTGGGCATGGTAGTGGAGACTGACAACCACGCTGTCTAGTGTCTACTAACTGATTGACCAAGGCTGCCTGCACTGGCTCTGCTCAGGGCTGACGTCATTGTGCCCAGTGTCCTAGTGCCTGTCGCTTTACTGGTCCGATGTAAGCAAAGACGTGTCGGAAAGGAACTGAATGAAAGTAATTTTACAAAAACCGGGACATTTCCTCATTTTCTAAAAATAAACCAGGACAGGACGTGAAATACGGACATGTCCTGGGAAATACGGACGTATGGTCAGCCTACAGTTAATTTAATGAAATCTACCTTTTTTGGATACTTTGTTGAGTGGATTAATTATAAAGTTTGGACTCATGGTTTTGTAACCCAAAGGAAGAAAGGTTGCCTGGCTTCGTCCCGGAGGTCAGTTTGTGTCCTGTGACTGTTACTCATTAAAAGATCTAAAAATGCAACAGATGCTCCACTTTATTTGGCACCTTCAGCCAAGAGAGGTCAAAGACAGTTTGTCCATTTTAACTGAGCATGCTGAGCCTTTGAAGTGCTAGTACAGCAAAAAGCAACTAATTTGAGAACATCATCGTCATCTAGGCTTCATTAAGGTGTACAGACAGAATGCCATGGCAACCAAGCCACTAAGTTAAAAATGCTGGTTGGGACCAAAGGGTCATCATGGGTGGATGGACAGACTGCCACCAAACAAACAACCGATGAGCAGTAACAGCCATGCAGTAGATGCTGTAGAGCAGTGCTTTTCAACCATTTTGATACCAGGGCCCACTGTTTATTTGAGCCACGGACCACCATTTGAGGACATTTTTAGCCTCACAGACCCCAAAACTAAATATTTCTTTTGCTTTTGTCCACAATACCAGGCTGGATTTTGGAAAACAAAACAAGCAAACATAGATCAAAAAGGAGGAGAAGAAAACAGGTGCGCTTCCTCTAGTTGCTGCCACTAATTTGGGCAGTGGGTGCTAAGCTCTAGGTGCAACTAAACATGGGAATCCACAAAAAGTGGAAGGAGCAGCACACCAAATGAAAAATGCAGGACCAGGCTCAAATCTGTTAATCCATTTTAATAAAACACTGACGCGTTTCGGCCGAAGCCTTCATCAGAGTAATCTGAAACAGAGTCTACATTGCTTCATATATAGAATGCAAGTAATCTTCCCACCTGTGTAGGGGGGAGGTGCTAACTTGGTTACCAATTACATGGTGTAAAGAACAATCATTGAATCATTCACAGAACTTCAGAACAACAATCACAGTTGATGGGATTACCAGTACAATTACATTTTTCATACAATGGAGATGTAAAGATCAAACACAGACTCAAATACAGAGTAACCACAAGATCAAGCAGAACACACAGCATCCGGTTCTCCCCTTGTGGAAATGTACACTATAGAAAGGGTTTGAAAGAAAAGTCATCATTAAGACCCTGTGGTTGCATAGTATTAAGTTCATAAATCCAGTACATTTCTCTTTGAGATAACAATTTTGGAAGATTACCCCCTCTGGTGGTGGGTGTTACATGCTCCAACCCTACAAAGCGTAGGGAGGATGGAGAGCCATGTTGAGCCTCAAGATAATGTTTTGCCATAGCGTAGTCAATGTTGCCTGTGCGTATAGCAGTTTTGTGTTCAGAAATTCTTATTTTTAGGCATCTTTTTGTTTGGCCAACATACGCTTTGCCACATGGACATGTCAACATATAGACCACATTAGTGGAATTACAGTTGATGAAACTCTTTTGTTTGTATTTTTTACCTGTCAAAGGATGTGAGAAGAATTTACAATTTGTGGTGTTGTTGCATTGTGCACAGCGTCCACATTTGTAGTTGCCTTTAAGAGACAGCCAAGTAGAACGGTCAGGACTAGATGATGAGGAGTGAACCAGTTTATCTCTGAGAGATGGAGCTCTTCTGTGTGCAAAAAGGGGAGGATTAGTGGTTATATTGTGGAGCATCGGTTCGCTCTGTAATACAGACCAATGTTTTAGAATTATTTGTTTAATCTCTTTGGAGCAATGGTTAAAGTCAGAGACAAAACAGAATCTTGCAGGCTTTACATCTTTTTTGCGTTTTGTGAGTAACTCACTCCTTTGAGTGTGTTGAGCCTGTGTGACAGACTGCTCAAGAATATTACTAGGATAACCTCTGTGTAGGAAACGATTTTTCATGACGGGGACCTGGTCATTGAAATATTCGAGAGAGGAACAGTTCCGTCTGAGGCGTAGGAACTGGCCTTTAGGTATATTACGTTTCAAGTGGCTGGGATGGTTTGAGCTAAAATGTAACAGAGTGTTTCTTTCCATAGGTTTTCTATAGATAGTGGTCTGAATTTGGTTGGCCTCATCTTTAAAGATGACTACATCAAGGAAATTCACAGAGGTTGGACTGCTTTCTGCAGTGAACTTCAAGAAAGTAGTGGTTTGATTTAGATAGTTAACAAACTCAGTGAGATTATCATTCTCTGGTTCATAAAAGCATATAATGTCATCAATAAAGCGTTTCCAAAATTTAACACTGGAAAGAAACGGATTTTTGTCACTCAACACATATTCATTTTCCCAATCACCAACCACAATGTTGGCATAGCTAGGGGCAACAGAGGTGCCCATAGCTGTGCCTAATGTTTGCAAATAGAATTTGTTTTCGTGTGTAAAATAATTTTTGGACAACACCAAGTTCAGTAGTTCACAGAGGAAGATGTTGGGGGGAATTTCGGTCTCTGCACGGGTTTGTAGGGCTTTTGCAATTGCTGTCAGGCCAATGTCATTAGGAATACATGTGTACAGACTAGTCACATCTAAGGTAACAAGAAGAGTGTTCGGATTCACAACACAGTTATTTAGACAGTTTAGGAGGTCAGTGGTATCCCTTAAATAGGAAGGTAGAATTGTTACAATGTCCTTAAGAAAAAAATCAACAAATTTAGACAGTGTGTCTGTGACAGAACCAATGCTGCTGATAATGGGCCTCAGTGGAGGGTTGGTGGGATTCTTATGCACTTTGGGAAGCCCATATATTACAGGTGTAATGGGAAAATCAACAGTAAGATATTCAAATTCTCCCTTGGAGATCCAATTGTTGTCTAGACCATGTCTCAGAAGGTTATCAATTTCAGACTTAATAGCAGTTACAGGATTAGCTTGCAATGACATATAAGAGCCAGATTGCTCTAGGTGATTAGTGATTTCTGTGTTGTAATATACCTTGTCTAGAATACAAATGGACCCCTCAAACTCAGTCCATTTTTGCAGAACTGAACAAACTCACAGATACAAGATCGGAGGCATTCTCCTACTCAGATCAACAACTGGAAGATATCCTTCTACCAAGCTCAAGCTTTGAAAACCTGATCACTACAGAGACCACAGGTACGCCACTTGAATTCCAATTCAAGGACTTGGAATATTTGAAACAACAAGAAACTAGACTGCTATGGCATGCTATAACTCTGTCTGAATACAGACGACAAAACCTCATACCTCGTGGCTTACGCCTATACAAGGCACCATCTTTTGGCTTAGATGACCCTGAGTTCATGACTAAATGGGAACAAATCCTGAACAAGTGTGCTTTTGACCTAGAAGTGCTGATCATCGACAAATGCAAGCACCTCAGGCTGGACACAGTGGAGAAAATTAAGACCTTGGAAACCAAGATCCAATCCCACAGTGACCAGGTACATGTGGCCCAACTCCAACATCAGATGGATGATGCCCTTGAAACCTTCAAACACACACTTCAGATAAAGAAAGTAAGGAAATATGAACGGGTCATAAATGACTATAAAACAAACAAAGTCTATGATTGGACCAGAAAACAGCATTCTAATCGTCCAAACAGGCAACGCCCACAGAGACAACGAGCTGGAGCCATCTTCTCTTCCACAGAGGACAGCAGTGCACCAAGCGACACGGAGGCCGCGACCACCAACACACAGCAGCATTTTTTAGGCCAACGACCAACAAACGACCAAGGAAAAAGACCAGGCGGGGGAGACGGGGGACGAAGAACGCGCCCGAACCGGGTGACCAGGAAACCAGCCAGATACCAATCATAAACCTCTCCAGTGTCTCCCTCACACCAGAGCAGACAAACCTACTAAGTAAGGGACTTTCCTTCTCAACTACTCAAAAACTGAATGCATTCAAACTGAAGGTGGATGTATTCAAGTTCATGAGGCAGATAAATCTGAAATGCTTCTTTTCCCCTCTGAATAGAACACCTTGGTCGACCACCGCTACACCCATATCTCCGGCTGGACAAATCCAAGCCGACCAGGAGGACAACAAGAGACGCTTTTTCAAGAAATCTAACTTCATACCTCCCAATGTAAGCCCCGTCGTTACTACCTTTGGCAAATTAATTGATAAAGACTTGGATCTACTGATAAAGAATGACAAAGGTCCTAACTACCATAATCTGTCTCTAGAAGAACGACAAGCACTCAAGGATCTCCAAGATCACAAGGACATTATCATCAAGCCAGCGGACAAAGGGGGGTCCATTTGTATTCTAGACAAGGTATATTACAACACAGAAATCACTAATCACCTAGAGCAATCTGGCTCTTATATGTCATTGCAAGCTAATCCTGTAACTGCTATTAAGTCTGAAATTGATAACCTTCTGAGACATGGTCTAGACAACAATTGGATCTCCAAGGGAGAATTTGAATATCTTACTGTTGATTTTCCCATTACACCTGTAATATATGGGCTTCCCAAAGTGCATAAGAATCCCACCAACCCTCCACTGAGGCCCATTATCAGCAGCATTGGTTCTGTCACAGACACACTGTCTAAATTTGTTGATTTTTTTCTTAAGGACATTGTAACAATTCTACCTTCCTATTTAAGGGATACCACTGACCTCCTAAACTGTCTAAATAACTGTGTTGTGAATCCGAACACTCTTCTTGTTACCTTAGATGTGACTAGTCTGTACACATGTATTCCTAATGACATTGGCCTGACAGCAATTGCAAAAGCCCTACAAACCCGTGCAGAGACCGAAATTCCCCCCAACATCTTCCTCTGTGAACTACTGAACTTGGTGTTGTCCAAAAATTATTTTACACACGAAAACAAATTCTATTTGCAAACATTAGGCACAGCTATGGGCACCTCTGTTGCCCCTAGCTATGCCAACATTGTGGTTGGTGATTGGGAAAATGAATATGTGTTGAGTGACAAAATCCGTTTCTTTCCAGTGTTAAATTTTGGAAACGCTTTATTGATGACATTATATGCTTTTATGAACCAGAGAATGATAATCTCACTGAGTTTGTTAACTATCTAAATCAAACCACTACTTTCTTGAAGTTCACTGCAGAAAGCAGTCCAACCTCTGTGAATTTCCTTGATGTAGTCATCTTTAAAGATGAGGCCAACCAAATTCAGACCACTATCTATAGAAAACCTATGGAAAGAAACACTCTGTTACATTTTAGCTCAAACCATCCCAGCCACTTGAAACGTAATATACCTAAAGGCCAGTTCCTACGCCTCAGACGGAACTGTTCCTCTCTCGAATATTTCAATGACCAGGTCCCCGTCATGAAAAATCGTTTCCTACACAGAGGTTATCCTAGTAATATTCTTGAGCAGTCTGTCACACAGGCTCAACACACTCAAAGGAGTGAGTTACTCACAAAACGCAAAAAAGATGTAAAGCCTGCAAGATTCTGTTTTGTCTCTGACTTTAACCATTGCTCCAAAGAGATTAAACAAATAATTCTAAAACATTGGTCTGTATTACAGAGCGAACCGATGCTCCACAATATAACCACTAATCCTCCCCTTTTTGCACACAGAAGAGCTCCATCTCTCAGAGATAAACTGGTTCACTCCTCATCATCTAGTCCTGACCGTTCTACTTGGCTGTCTCTTAAAGGCAACTACAAATGTGGACGCTGTGCACAATGCAACAACACCACAAATTGTAAATTCTTCTCACATCCTTTGACAGGTAAAAAATACAAACAAAAGAGTTTCATCAACTGTAATTCCACTAATGTGGTCTATATGTTGACATGTCCATGTGGCAAAGCGTATGTTGGCCAAACAAAAAGATGCCTAAAAATAAGAATTTCTGAACACAAAACTGCTATACGCACAGGCAACATTGACTACGCTATGGCAAAACATTATCTTGAGGCTCAACATGGCTCTCCATCCTCCCTACGCTTTGTAGGGTTGGAGCATGTAACACCCACCACCAGAGGGGGTAATCTTCCAAAATTGTTATCTCAAAGAGAAATGTACTGGATTTATGAACTTAATACTATGCAACCACAGGGTCTTAATGATGACTTTTCTTTCAAACCCTTTCTATAGTGTACATTTCCACAAGTGGAGAACCGGATGCTGTGTGTTCTGCTTGATCTTGTGGTTACTCTGTATTTGAGTCTGTGTTTGATCTTTACATCTCCATTGTATGAAAAATGAAATTGTACTGGTAATTCCATCAACTGTGATTGTTGTTCTGAAGTTCTGTGAATGATTCAATGATTGTTCTTTACACCATGTAATTGGTAACCAAGTTAGCACCTCCCCCCTACACAGGTGGGAAGATTACTTGCATTCTATATATGAAGCAATGTAGACTCTGTTTCAGATTACTCTGATGAAGGCTTCGGCCGAAACGCGTCAGTGTTTTATTAAAATGGATTAACAGATTTGAGCCTGGTCCTGCATTTTTCATTTGGTGTGCTGCTCCTTCCACTTTTTGTGGATTCCCATGTCTAGATCAAAAAGGACTATTCTTCTACATGTTCTAGTTTGTGTAGACTTGGGCTGATTGAGATGATGAATATAAGAACATAAAATGAAACCAATTTGGTTTCATTTTTATGCTCTCAAAGAGTTACATCTGGTTAACCCACTTTCCATCATTTAGCCTGGGGACCACCTGGAACCCTCTCAAAGACCACTGGTTGAAAACCACCACTGTAGAACCCTGCCACTAGCCAAGCTAAAACCTGTATGCGCACGCGCACACGCGCACACACACACACACACACACACACACACACACACACACACACACACACACACACACACACACACACACACACACACACACACACACACACACACACACACACACACACACACACACACATAGAGGATATAGCCACGGGGTAAATTGTGCCTCTCAGTGGTTCAGAGTTGTTACCAAGGTGACCAATACTTTGCCTTGCTGAGCAGCAGCTTAGCAAATTCACTTTATAAGTATCAATCATCTCTCCATGAATACAGAGTCCCAGCCAGGCTCCATATGGGGTCCATCCATGTGGGTGATCTTCTGTGCCAAATGTTAGTCATTTTTTTAAAGATGTGTCATGCTAATGGACATGTAATTGTAATACTAATGATTCATTTTTCTCTTCTCTTTCCTCTTCTAATTCCAAACCACTTGATGTCTGGCCTGGCTTCGTCGTCTACTTTCTCATCAACAGGTAAGCAGATGTAATGCTCTTTCTCTCCCTCTCTCGCCTACTATTACTTACTTCACTTTCCTTCCTTAACTCCTTTTGAACAATCTGTTCTGATCAGGCAGATGGACTGGTGCAATGTCATTATTCCGACCTCCCATTGTTGCGACCTCCCGTTGTTCCGAAACTATGAGACGCAAAACCCTACCCTTCTCCAACCTAACCCTAGGGTTACGGTTGGAGAAGGGTAGGGTTTTGCTACAAACATGCCTAAACCTTTCTCTAACCCTCATCCTCACCATAACCGCAAGCACGTTGCAGCTGATAGTGGATTTTCAGCGCAAGTTCGGACTAATGGGAGTTCTGATCTATGGGGCTTCGGTACTTAGATCAGTCCCCGATGGACTTGAGGGTTGCCATATTACACACTAGTGCAGCTACAACCGACAGCTTTTGTAAATCGTGGCCTGACAGTATAAGGATGTTTCTGTTTTTGGTTTGGTACCATGTTGTCGTAAGGCTCACAGAAGTTCTCACTAACAAGTAGGGGTGTAGTAGTAATACGTTATCGATACATATTGCGATACATTGGTGACGATACGATATATGACACAATTCGATTCAATGATCTAAAATCGATACAGTAACTATTTAGCAAATACATTAAATGTGTGAAACATGTAGACAATGCACTTTTTTAAGGAAAAAATGGTATTCTAATGGATGTAAATACAGTATGTAAAAAACAGTGATCAGGCATATAGATGGACATTGCATTTGAACACAAGATGTGTTTTTCTTCCTAAAATTGCTGAATACAATGCAATAATTACTTGGTATTGGTAGCGATTTTATACCAATTCGATACCAATTCTTTACATTGCAAATCACCATACAGTAATACAACATTAAAAATGTTATTTTGATACAGTTACTACATGGTTACACCCCTACTAACAAGACAACACCCCATGCTTTGGATCTCACAGTGTATAGCTACTGAGAGGAGAGTGTTTCTGAGAGTGTTTCTCATAGAGGCTGCTGGGGAAATACTTCACTATAGAAAAGGCACTTTGCTCCTGTGGATGTTCAGTAACCTCCTAGCAACAGCAGAACCATGGCACTGCCAGTTCAATGGAAAAGGGGAGGGGGGAAGAGGTGGTGGTCTGTAGATGTAGTGAAGGCTTGGTTAGAAGTGAAGAGAAGCTTGGGAGGAGGCTTTCAGGAGGTCAGGTCGATGATGGCGCCTGCAGTAAATATCTATAATGGGCGATAATAAAGCGAGAACATGGAGGAACCCTGCTGTTGTCAGCAGAAAGCACTATACCCTACATCATTCTAATGGACAGTGTCCAGCCTCCCACCCTCTGTTATCACTGACCACTCAAGAAGAAGAAGAAAAAAAAAGTGCCACTTTACTGTATTTTTTTAAAGGTCAAATTTATAGCATTTTTATGTTGTTGGCTAATAATTTTAAAAAGAAGAAACTCACACTTCCACAGAGCTTTTAAAATGGTTCATGATTTAAAAGTCCTCTAATTCTTGATAGTTCTTGATACTTGATTTGTTCTTTGATACTGTTAATTGTTAACAGGCAGCTGCCATTATCCACATTGCTTCCGGTTTTGTTGCAGGGAGGCAGTCGGTGAATTTTCATTGCTGCGAGCTGTTACCAGGGAATAAGGAACCTTAAGCTATACAACAGGGGTGTTGAATGCTGTCTATCTGCGTACCATGGGTTAGGGTTAGTACCATGGATCTAGACCAGTGGTTTTCAACCAGTTCATTCCAGGTGGTCCCCAGCTAAATGGAAAGTTGGTTAACCAGATGTAACTCTTTGAGAGTGTAAAAATGAAACCATCATTTTTAGTTTCATATTTCCACTCTCAAGAGCTAAAATATTCATCATCTGAATTAGCCCATGTTAGAATGTAGAAGATTAATGGTCATTTTGAGTTTGACTGTTTTGTTTCCGAAATCCAGCCTGGAATTGTGGACAAAAGAAATCTTTAGTTTTGGGTCTGTGGAATGAAAAGTGGTGGTCCGTGGCTGAAATTCTGAATAAATAGGGGGCCCTGGTATCAAAAAGGTTGAAAACCCCTGATCTAGACAGATACACCTGTGTATAGATATTAAAAACGACAAAGGTCAAGGTGGCAAACGTGTGCACACCACGGCACACATTGCCAGTATGAACTGGTCTCAGTGCAGCCTCTGGAGACTGAATGCAGGGCGGACGGTCTGTGCACACATTGCAACGTGCTGAACCTCCACAGGAATTATATGAAACGGATGTACTGCCCGGCCCTGCTCTAATCCAAATGCCAAGTTTGTGATATTGGCTGTAGTACTGTAGTGTATACCTTCAGTATACCGTAACCTGCATAAAACAAAGCAGCGTCTGATAGAACTGTCATTCAGATTCTTCAGTCTGATCCTCCTGCTCTATATTTTAGGAGACTTTGAGCGATGACAGAGCCAGGATGTGTCAGGGCGAGATCTGACGGTCTTACAGCATGTGACAGGGTCTATTCCGGAATTAGACACACACCTTTTTTTCTTACTAAAGAAAAGAGAGGGGGAAAAAGGGCAAGGCTGAATGTTCAGTAGCGAGTTGAAACGCTGCCATGGCGGAGTAGCAGAGAGGCTGTAAGACGTAGCACCCTTAACCCTTTCTGTAATGAAGGCATTTTGGTGTTTCAGCTGTTGAAAAATAACAGATCTACAAGCTCATATCGCGCCACCGAGTGGCGCGATATGAGCTTGTAGTTCTGCTATTTTTGAAAAATTGTGAAAATGTGGTGCAAATCTTTGAATACATTATTTTGGAAACAAACATTTTTAACTCAAATCTTTGCTTCTGGGGGATCCCTAGAACAACATGTTTTTAGATGATGTTCTGCAGCTAAATAATAGATATTTCTGGGGTCCTTCCTATGAAATATGTCTAGAATTTAGTGTCACAAACTAGAATCTAGAGTCATGGACTAGAATCTAGTGTCAGGAACTAGAATCTATTGTCAGAAACTGGAATCTAACTTCAGAAACTACAGTCTACCGAGAGGAACTGGAATCTACCGTGGGGGACTAGAATCTGGCATGAAGAACTAGAATCTGATCAGGACACAATGGGTTTAACACACCACACGGTACTTAGCGTCTGATTCACTATCTAACCATGGCATGCTCATTACCCATCACCTCGTTTACCAGCTGGCTCATCATTACCCATCTCCCTTGGTGGCCTGTGTCACTCAAACTGTCTGTTTGGAAAACTGGAAGTCAATTAATAAAGTGTGTGCGTGTATGCGCGTGTGTGCATGACAAATCTTTTGGTCTCTTATGCATGTGTGTGAGGCTTTTTTGAAGACATCTTTCTGGTGAAAATTACCATTGTAAGTTTGTGAATCTGATTGAGTTTTGACATAAAAGGACACATGACACATTGATCGCTATGGTCTGTTTAGGAAACTCAGGCCCGCAGTAAACTATGGTGACGGCGTGTTTGATGTCGGCTCAACATTTTGATTTGAAATCCAGCGTCCGTGCGCGGGAGGTGTTCACACTGGCACTGCAGCTGGTTATTAGTGGTGGGTGAGGGGGGTGAGGGGACGGGGGTGGTTGGGTCAGAAAGAAATATGGCCTGTTTTCCCATTCTTTGTGGCAGATTTGTCTGCAATTGATTGTGCCATGAGAGAAGATGCGTCTCCCTCCTCCCACACACTTCCGCGCTGATTGAAAGTTATTGCTTTCGCCGCAGACTTTGGCCATGCAGGGCTGGGGAGTGGGGAGGGAGGCGTGTGGGCAGTCTGTAGTGTTTACATCTTCTGAAAAACGCACACATCATACGATGCTGCTGTATGCGGCGACGAGCGGAGCACAGGAATGATGAGAAGGAAGTCGGGAAGGAGATGGACAGAACGGGAATGAGAGTGATGAGAGATAGAGAGATAGAGAGAGATAAAGAGAGAGAGAGAGAGAGAGAGAGAGAGAGAGAGAGAGAGAGAGAGAGAGAGAGAGAGAGAGAGAGACAGAGGGGGAGAAAACCTTTTTTTTTTACTGCCAGATGGGAGAGCAGTTGGCACAGCTCTCATTACTGTGCGAATGGATTTTCCTCTACCACACCTACACACGTACACACACACACACACGCACACGCACACGCCTCCTCTTGGTAAGCACCACCTGTCCAGCACCTGGTCATCAAAGCAGGACCGCGAGGACAAGTCTCTCATCTCCAGCATGGAACAGCAGAACACAGAGGGATGGAGGAGAGAGGGGTCCATATGTTCTCACCTTCGGACACAGCAGGGCTATTCTGACGCCTTGATTCATGGCTCTTTCTAAACAATCCATTCACCTGCTGCAGCATCCCTCCTCTCCTCTCCTCTCCTCTGTCATCTTCCCTTTTCCTTACGTGTACTATAGCCTGTGTGTGCGTATGTGCGTGCATGAGTGTGTGTGCGCCGCGTATGTGTGCATGCATCCTTCTATTGCTATACTTGTGGGGGGCGATGTCCCCATGCATTAGCAAGGTGAATAGACATTTTGGGTACAATATTCTTTGGTTTCGGGTTACAGTTACGAAAAGATGGGGTTGGGGTTTAGTGTACATTTAAGGGCTCCATCTTGGTCACTGCTAAACCCCTTATATCTTAACTTCTTTGCCTTTTTTACTATTTTGACACATTTTTTGAATAATCTACAAGCTCACAGCATGTCGATGTCGACTGGCTAGCTGTGCTATTCTTAAATGTTTTCAAAATAGTACACACAAAGAGCTTTAGGGATTTAGGGGTTTAGCACAGTGATGAAAATGGAGGTTTGGTGGTTAAGCTTGGAGTTGAGTGCCTCATCTTATACTTTAGTTGTGCAGTGGTGCCATGCACGGAAAAAATAGCATATTTACTGTGCAAGATGCAGAGATTGTAGAGTGCCATGCACTTTGCAAGTCCATGGCGCATAAAAAGAGAAAAAGTAAGCAAGGATAAAAAAGTAAAAGTAATCATAGATAAAAAAATCCAAAAATGTTGATGTCCTCACAAGCACAGAGATACGGGGCTGTGTGAGTGTGTGTGTGTGTGTGTGTGTGTGTACGTATGCGCGCGTGCGCCCGTGCGTGCGTGCGTGCGAGCGTGCGTGCGTGTGTGTGTGTACGTGTGTGTGTGTCTACCTGGACAGATCTGTCAGACAGCCTCAGGGCCTGTGCTGTGTGTGTGTGATATATTCATAGTGACACAGATGGGCGGTCTGTAGCTCGGCTCGCTTTGATGCAGGATGCACCGCAGATCCACAGACAACTGACCAACACATGTCACACTAAACTGTTGGGCACCGCTCAGCACACTGCCGTCATGGCCTCCCTCCCTGGACACCGCCCAGAGTCAGGAGAGCTCTGGCGTACGCACGTACACATGCACGCATGCACATACAGTATGCATGCATGCATAATACACACACACACACACACACACACACACACACACACACACACACACACACACACACACACACACACACACACACACACACAGCGAACACTCCAGTCCAGAACGACTTGCAATAAACAATGAGTAAAACATAAATATATATATAGTTTATATATACTATATTATATACATACACATACCTGTACATCACATGTGTTTTCAGGTTGCGGCACGTTTTAGGATGTTTCGCAAATGTCAATTTACTGGAATTCAACTACTGTAATATAAATCAGAGACAACTATGTTTACCGTACCACACAGGGGGCGCTGTTCACCAATACAGAGGACACAAAGCTCCACTCAGTTCACCCAGTTGGTGTGTTTTTTTTATCTAGTTTGCATCAAGCAATACAAAATTAAGTCCTCCACTTGTGTAGTAATTACACACACACACACACACACACACACACACACACACACACACACACACACACACACACACACACACACACACACACACACACACACACACACACACACACACACACACACACACACACACACACACACTTATCTCTTGCAGAACCCTCGCGAGTTATGTAGCTTTTATGGTTAATTCCATGTCTGTGTGATAAAGCGATTATAGCTATAGCGAGTGTTTTTCGTGTTCTGTACAATCCCAGTGTTATGCCGAGGAAATGGGCTGTAAATGTGTGAATCTGTTTCCATTCTAACGTGTTTCTTAGCCAATTAAGTCGAGGTGTACAGCTATAGTTCACAGCTGGGGCACAGCGTATCACAGTGTGACGTGCTGTGAGCTTGTACACAGGGATATTTCCACTATGTATTTTTTTATATTTTAACAGAAAAACAACCGAAACGGTGAAAAGTTAATATTCATATAATATTCATATAGCCTCGATCTCCAGGTAGACTATCAAAAGGTGGGACTTCCGGTTTGTTAACTCTTGTACCGTCGAAGTCGCGGTCATCGTGCACGTCGTGCGCGGTCTCGTCCGCCCATAACGTCGAAGGCGCATGCAGAAAACGACGAAATGTAGATTTCATTCTTTAATCCAACTATTAGTCAGAGCGCATCGTCTGATAAAGATCCCGTTGTTGACTTCTATTTCAGACAGCATTGCCGCAACAACTTTTTTTTTGTCCCATTCGCACCCATTCAATCGGATTGAATCAATCCAATGCATTCAAAAGCCTCTCCTGAGATTCTGCCCCTGAATGTCGTGGGCGCATGAGTAGATCAACTAGGGCTGACTTGTGACCCAGAACTTTTTGCTCAGAACGTCAGAGGACAGGTTAGTCAAGACACCAGAAACAGCATGACATCATCTCACATCCTGTTTAGGATATCTGGCGCTTCAAAATAAGTTTTTTTTTTTACAGAATACACTGGCTTGAGCCGTGGTATGGGGAAGAAAAGGACGCACACGCAATCACGGTCGACGTGTTAACTTCCCCCGGACATTGCCATTTTTCAGCTAATCGTGGTGCGGCACTTCCAAAAATGTAAACCCCGCGGAAACATTTTATTTCTCCCTTTGTGCTCGCAAGCTGTAGTAAAGGTTTAAAAGATGAAATTGTGTGCACTTTGCACACCTAAATAACTGCTTTGTTCGTTGAAATTGATGTTGACATTTTGTCTGAAAATAGAGAGAGTGAACAAGACGCTGGTGAGGACTGAACAAGGTTGTTTCGACTGTAAATACAGTAACTTCCATTCCGTAACTATTGTTGATAGTCTCAAAAGCACACCCGCTGCCCAGGGTGATGTTCATATATCTTTTATCCTACATTTTTTGATAATTTTATTAATATAGCGCAGAGTTCTCAGTTTGATCCCAAGCTCCCCTGTAGTTAGTGTCAAAGTGTCCTTGAGCAAGACACTGAACCCCTAATTGCTCCAGATTATGGTTGTTGTCTTGCATGGTTTCCTCCGGCGTCAGTCTGTGGTTGTGTGTGTGAGTGTGGGAATGTAATAGGCAATCTTTGTAAAAGCACCTTGGATAAATGTGCTATATAAATGCACCATTTACCATTGCACAAACCGTGACAATCTAATCTTAACCACACAATTACTTTAAATATTGTATTCAAAATGCAGTAATCATGGGGGATACTATAGCAGCGTTGGCTTCAATGGGGACAGGAAAAGAACAATGGCCACAGTATTATAGGCTGCCGATATCTGGCTGTTTGGTAATGGTACACAGCCAATCTGTCTCTAAAAATACCTCCACCCTAATGGCAACCCCAACAGCTATTCTTAATGCTGCTGGGCTTGAAACATAATAGTAGCTTTGAGATACAATCCCGCGGCTACTGCTAAATTGGGCGGAGGCTGAAGGAAAATCATTTTTCCTTGTGCTCTAATGTCTTTGGGGGTGTAATGGCCTATTACACTGAGCTGTGGTGGCAGGGATAGTGTGGCGCTTCCTCTCCTCTCCTCTCCTCTCCTCTCCTCTCCTCTCCTCTCCTCTCCTCTCCTCTCCTCTCCTCTCCTCTCCTCTCCTCTCCTCTCCTCTCCTCTCCTCTCCTCTCCTCTCCTCTCCTCTCCTCTCAGGAATAGTGTGGTCTCTCCTCTCCTCTTTTTAAAATTATCACTATTACTTACTATTACTTATTACTATTACTTATTACCTACTTATTACCTAATTACTTAGTGCATATGAATGGCACTCTGGACCAAATGGGTGTGCTACAGGCTGGCAAAATGGCTACCATAGAGTTAAAGTACTAAATCCATTTTGCCAAATATTCCGAAGGTTGTCAATTTTCTCAAAACCATTCAAAAACTGCTGATCGAGTTCTGCGTTTTTTTTTTTTTTTTTTTTCAATGCACCGCAATGTCACACATATTGTACTTGAAATATAAAAATGTGCCTTGAGTATGGCTGGCTGTATTTGATTGAGAATCTAAATGTGCAAAGTTACACCTAAGCTGTCTAATACCAGTAATTATACAATATGCACCTCTGAGATTAAGTGGAGTAGAAGTATAAAGTACCAAAAGGCTAAAGGACACACACACACACACACACACACACACACACACACACACACACACACACACACACACACACACACTGACTCACTTTCTCTGTCTGCCATAATATTCATTCATCCCTATACCAGGCATGACGCAGTCATCCTGAATACAATTCCAGTCCACAGCTGAGTGTAGAGGAGGAGGAGGGGTCCTTATGGACCGCTAGGAAACAGGAAGTGGTCAGGCTGGTTGCAGTGTGGAGGGAAACAGCAAATCCCTAATTCAATTGGCTGAGCCTTGGCAACAAGCCCCCGGCGACTTGAATCAGTGGAATCAAACAATGTGCCTTGAAACCACAGGAGAGGCTTACATTCAGCATCCCCTCTGCTCCACCAACCCCCCCCCCCCCCCCCCCCCCCCCACACACACACACACACACACACACACACACACACACACACACACACACACACACACACACACACACACTCGCAAGCACACGCACTCGCTGTACAAAGAGACATGCATACTATACCCGATCTTGCATGTAGGCTACATACTGTAACTCAGCAGGTGTGTGTGCATAATGCATACTGTACAGACTGGCAGTCTGGCACCATGCAGTCTCATTTAGCCTATATTGTATATAGCCTAGCTAGCCTATATACTGTATATCACAGGCTCTGTATCAGGGGCGGATCTAGACATGGGCATGGGGGGGCAATGACCCCGTAAATGCCCTGTACACCCACTTGTGGCACCACTAAACCAACAGCATTTCATCATTGAAAACAGAAAACTCTGAGTCAAACCTTTAGCTTTATGCATACATGCTGTGTGGCTGTTGCATCTTCAACAACAATTGAACTGTTATTGTTGATGCTTAATTGCCTGATAAAAGTCCAGTATAAAGCGATAAAGCCGCTCCCATACCATTTTCTCCGCCCCCCCCCCCCCCCCCAAATGGAAAATGTTACATCCGCCCTGCTCTGTATAGATTTTCTTCTTTCTCCTTCCTCACCCTTTCTCCATTCTCATTCCAAAGGGTGGGCTTTAGAGAAGGGCTAACATCCATCCTCCTTTGTCACATAATGTGGTCCATGTCTGGCAGGACCTTGTCTTCTAAGTTCTAGAGCTGTGGTTTTCAACCATTTTCATTTCGAGGTTCTTTAAATTATTCAACATTTGACTTTGATGAGATTTACAGCCTCTCTGAACCAAAACATTTTATATTTTGTCCTCGTGCACATGCTGTATTCATGTGCTCTAATTGTATAGACTTAAATCAGATGATAATTTGACTTTTAAGAATGAAACAAAAATGGACCCATAAGGGGGCATTTCAACCTATTCTGAATAACACTGTTTGTTAGTCTGCAATAACTGCCTGTCTGAGACAGTTCGAAATGCTTTCAGGTTAGTTCAGGCTACCTTACGTCAAGCGTTGGTATAGATATATTATTATGTGTGTGTGTGTGTGTGTGTGTGTGTGTGTGTGTGTGTGTGTGTGTGTGTGTGTGTGTGTGTGTGTGTGTGTGTGTGTGTGTGTGTGTGTGTGTGTGTATCCGATGACTGATAGAAATAGTCTACTGTGTGTACAACCCACAGGGGCATTTTTGTAACCACTTGTGCAATGTATTTACTATACACCAAATAAGAGCTAGTTTTATTTCTCTATATGGCACATCTAGTAGCTACAGTGATCTTTTGTGTACAGATGCAATTTACTGGGGTTTATGACGACAATGGTAAATAATAATATCTTGTAAAAAACAAAAGATAATGTCCCCATCGCTTCAAAAACAGCTAAAATCCCTAAGACTAAAGGAAGCAATATTTAAAAAAAAACACTTCTCTAATAACAACCTAAAACATGAACCATGGTTGAAAGAAAAAGCAAAGCTGTCCTTAAAGGTGCAATAGGCAGGATTTCACTGATGTTTACATTTTGTATAAATGAACAAGGGCGGCACCTAGTGTCAAAATGTTGCATTGCGTCTAGTTGCCGTGTTGCCAGGTTTGACGGCTTCACTGAAATGGAAAGTGACGGTGTGACCTGAATTTTACTCTTCACTTTGAGAAAGATGTCAATTGACGCTGATGAGGTATAGTGTGTAGGCATATATATATATATATATATATATATATATATATATATATATATATATATATATATATATATATATATATATATATATATATATATATATATATATATATAGTGGGGGGGGGGATGCGGCGTGTATAGTGTAGTGGAGGGGGGATGCGGTGGAGATGGCGTCCCCCCACTTCTCACATGTAAAATATTTTTGGGGCAAAAGTAGGCCTATGTTTTTTGTCTTGGAACCAAATGGACCCGCTTTGCTTTGGAGCCAAATGGACCCTAGCGGGTCCATTTGGTTCACATTTGTACACTCTCAGAAAAAAAATGAAAATGGGTGGAATTCCACTTAAGAGGCGTCCCCTCACTTCTAAAAGTCCCACTACAACACTGTATATGCATTAGAATCATGGGTTACATTTTAGGTTACTTTTTGAGGTTGTATATTAGGCTACAATGTTACAATATTACAATAGCTAATGTTTTGACTTCTTTGCTTTGCCCTTTAAATACCTGTATACTATAGCAGGGGTTTTCAACCTTTTTGATACCAGGGACCACCATTTATTCAGCATTTGAGTCACGGACCACCATTTGACGACATTTTGGCCCCAAAGACCTAAAACTAAAGAATGCTTTTGGTTTTGTTGACAATTCCAGGCAGGATTCTGCAAACAAAAGTGTAGACTTCTTAATTAAATAGTGCTAATTCAGATGATGAATATTCTGGACCCTTGGCGGGTCCATTTGGTTTCATTTTCACACTCTCAAGAGTTACATCTGGTTAACCAACTTTCCATCATTTAGCCTGGGGACCACCTGGAACCCTCTCAAGGACCACTGGTCCCCGGACCACCTGTTGAAAACCCCTGTACTATAGCATAGAATCTATACTATACTATACTATACTATACTATACTATACTATACTATACTATACTATACTATACTATACTTTTTCCTCTTTTATAATGCAGGGCTTTTAAGGCCACTAGATGGCGCTTGTAAGCCTATATGGGCTGGACGCATTTCACATCGATCATCGATGAAGCTGGAAAGTGAAAGTATAAACAAAGCCGTTTTAGGCCTATAGGATTCCAGCAGGACTGGACTCAAAAAGACCACATAAAGTTATCGTTGTAGGCCCTGAATGGTTGGCATAATCAGATAAAAGAACAGAGTACTATATCTGGACAATGGCATGGATACAACTGGAAGAAATCTAACATGGATTTGCAGTCAGTCAGTCAGTCAGTCAGTCAGTCAAGCAATCGGTAAAATGGATAACGGAAGATAATTTTGACGAGTTGTTTGGATTATAACCAGATATGGATTAGGCTACATCATGGAGGGACATAATGACTTCTTCAAATTGGGGACACCTACAGAGACGGCTCATAGTAAGTGATGATGCGCTCTGTAAAAATACATAACACCAAACAAAGTTATTAGGAAACCAAATGGACCCTGCGGGTGCATTTGGTTTCATTTTACGATCTCAGATCTAAAAGGGTCCATTTGGTTACCAACTGTCCATGATTTAGCTGGGGACCACCTGGAATCCCCTCAAGAACCACTGGTGGTTCCCGCACCACTGGATGAAAACCGTATGGTTTATAGAAAGAGAAAACAGACGGGCCGACACGGCAGGAGGAGGAGGCGATAATAATACCAAATAAAACGAAGGAAGGTAAAGTTATTAGGAAACCAAATGGACCCCCAGGTCCATTTGGTTTCATTTTACGATCTGAGATCTAAAAGGGTCCATTTGGTTTCCAACTGTCCATGATTTAACTGGGGACCGCCTGGAATCCCCCCAAGGACCACTAGATGAAAACCACTGGTTTATAGAAAGAGTAAAACACCGCCGACACCGCAGGAGGAGGAGGAGGCGATCGGTGAACTGACAACACAGTACAACGGCGGCGCACGCCGCGGACCGCTTCATTCTATCACCACCACCACGAAACAGCGCACGACACGGTACAACGGCGGCACACCTTTCATTCCATCACGACCACCACCACCACTTTGGTGTTTTTTGGCTGGGAAGTCGTGGTCTGCTGTTGAGAAGGCATGCTTTGACTACTTGTTGTAGGGCGAGGCACGATATTGGCAACCCTGAATCGTGCAACCTCATTGGATGATGCGACTCCATTCATATATAATGGAGCCATAGAAACCCATATTAAAAAAGGTAAACAGTGACGGTCCGTCACATGGTCGAAATAATATTTCAAATATTATTTTAGCATATTTGTTGACATTTTTGAAAAAAGTCACAATAGAGAAAAATATAGTTTTTATTTTTCGTTTTCCATTTCTTTACTCATTTTTAGCGAATTGTTAGGATTAGCTTCAGGTTAGCTTTCATGAAGATGTTGCCTATCCCACCTTTAACTATTTTCTGAGCTTAACCATTAGTGTACTGAACGCGTTTTGGTGTTCTAAGCATTATGTTTTTTTCAAAAATACCAGATCTACAAGCTCATAGCGCACAACCGAGTGGCGCGCTATGAGCTTGTATCTCTGCTATTTTGGAAAAAATCGTGAAAACGTGGTGCAAATCTTTGAATATTATGCTATGTTATGTTATGGACACAATGGGTTAACTGAAGACAAGAAGCTTGCCTGAAGACACGGTCCTAACACTGTCACTGAGTTGAAGAATGAGATTACATCAGGTGAATTGATGAACAGGTTGCCACCAATTAAAAGTTGCAGGCTGGCTGAACCTCCCTATTAGCACACTAAGAAAAAGACTTAGCTCTGACACCAGTCATGTATGCAAAGCCGACAAAATATTTTGCGTATACCTTGTACATCGTCTTGATGCTTGCCACTCATTAAACCATAGTGTTGTTAGAGAATCTGTCCTGTGGGATTATATTTCTGAAAGTCTGTTGAGTGCTTGTCTGGTTTTGAGTATTAGCATGTATTCCGCAATTACATTGATTGTCTTTATGCCATTTGTGCCAACCAACCACCATATGAAAAGTAAAAACCTTGGCTTTAATTGCACTCTAAACCAGCAGTTCTAAGTTCTTTTTTTTTCTTCAAAATCACAGCCCACTTGAAAATTTCAAAAGTGTTATTGGCTGCTCTGTTAAAAAGTCAGAGGCTATGTGCATTTTCAGGAAATAGTTAGTTTTTAGACCAGTTTCCATTGGGAAAAATCCAACATGGGGAAGCACGTCCCACTCGATCGGTTATGCATTTCCCGTTGTACTCGTCTGTTCGTGCCAGCCGCGCCACCACCATTCACTGTGAGTATGACGTGACAACGCCACTCTCACAGTGGGGTGATTTCCTCCCTCCCACTTTTTACCACCCGACAGACTGTTTCATTTTGTTTGTTTGTTTGTTTTTATTTGTTTGTTTTCACTCGGAAGTCAGAATAACAACTCATCTGATAGCCTTTTGGGCCATTCTAGATGGAGTGAACAGTGACTGTGCCAGTTTCTACCTAGCCAACGCATGCCAACCTGGAAATCTGGCTGAGAATATACACTTAAATAGAACAAAACAAAGAAATGAAACCATCTTCCGTCTCTTTTGATTAAATATTATTGTGACATTAGCTATAACACTATTCTCTGCTAAATTAACAAGACAAAATAACAATACTTGTATCTATTTGAGACACATTTGTAAGAAAAAATAAATCCCATTTCTTGCTAAACAAATAAACATTCATTCAGCCAAAACCAGACCATGAATCCCTACAGTATAATTAGCAGAATTTTGTATTGGATCCCAAAAGGCATTGTTGGACAGACATGACTCGAGTTGTGCACAAATACAATGTGTTCCCACTGATAGCCCCCTTCCCCCTCAACTGCCCAGGTGTGTGTGCGTGCGTGCGTGCGTGCGTGCGTGCGTGCGTGTGTGCGTGTGTGTGTGTACATAAGCATGCATCCTGTACATACTATGGATGCGGATCCAACTCATATTTGGCAAGTCAAACTGTTGAGGCCGAAAATCAAACCGCCAGTTGTTTTTTCCCCCCTTTTTCTACACAGCACGCAGCATGGAGCGCAACAATGCATTATTCCTTTAATAAACACAACTTCTGTAGCTGCATCAAAGCCGAAAATAAGAATAGATTGTATTCAGTGCATTGTCACAGGTTCCACATTGAACTCCCACACAAGCACATTGCTCTATATTTTAACGTTGGTGAATGAATGCAATATGAGTGACGGCACGTGTTCTGCCCCAGTCCTATAAATCATCATAAATTAGGAATTGCATGAGTGACGTGATTCTAAAGTGTATAGAAACACGTTCACATATGTGCACGCACACGTATGCATGCGTCCCTTCTCACCTTCTCTGCCACCTCTATTTTCTCTTTGACTTTACCTGTCCTTACCTGTCATTGGCTGAAGTTAGCCTCCGCGTGCGTCTATTCTTCCCGAAGGCAGGCATGTAGTAAATGAGAAAGGAACTTGGTAACCATACCCTTGATCAATGTCACAACATTTAATTAGACTAATGACATTATGTACAGATCAGTCATTGCTTAGTTCTTGTTTTTGCCTAGCAGCTAGTCTCTCTGATTGCAGAGTCGGGCATCTTCTAGAACCGTGGTTTTCAACCTTTTTGACTCCAGGGACCGCCGTTTGTTCAGCATTTGAGCCATTGACCACCATTACATTTTCACACCAAAGACCTAAAACTTAAGAATTCTTTTGGTTTTGTCCACATTTTTTTTTACATTCTCAAGAGTTACATCTGGTTAACCAACTTTCCATCAAAACCATCAGTGAACGGGGTGAAAGCTCCAGGGTGAAAGGACTCTTCAGATAGTAAAAACAGAGAAATGTGTTGAGATTTGCGGTGATCAGCGTAATGATTGGCGTAATGTTGTAGTTTTATAATAACCCGGTGAAACCCTTTCATCGTGATTCATGCACTTCACTGTGGAGTATGAATGAGCCTTAACTCAAGAGGAGCCTGGGTGTGAACTGGCAACCTTATGGGTACCATCCAGCCCTGCAGCTGCCACCAACCCTGTCATACAAGATATGTCTGACCACTGCCAGCTAGAACGACTCACAGGATGCATGCATGAACTCCATATATGGAGATAACTGCCACATCCCAGTCTGACATTGTAGACTCTGGCTGTACTGACATTTGGACTGGCATTACACTACTACATTCATTGTATATAATATGACTCAGACTCACCATAGCTATAGCAGTAGCAACATCACTGGGATGCCGCTACACCAACCACGGCCAGCAAGATCAAATGCAAAGGAATCTCAGAGTTAGATCAGATCCTAGGATGACCCGCAGATGATCCTGAATCCTCTCAGCGGGAGCTATCATGTACTGGCCTGGATCTGGCCTCCAGTGACCAGTACTACAGAGAGCCTAATACCAATGACTTCATCATCAGACACCATCATCATGATAAAAGGCACCCCTCACTTCACACAAGCTTGATTCTTTGGGCGGGGGGTGTAATAAAAAAAAAAAAACACATGCATGTGAAGTGAGTGAGGGATTTTTAACATGATGATCTAACATGGTGGATGGTAGCCACATCAACTGTGCTGCTGCTAACGCATTCATCTCTCTTTTTTGTCCATGGATTCCCAGATTTCTAATAGACAACCAAACCCACAACAAAAGACACCCCCTGGAGCAGTTAGCACTGCTTAAAGAAATCTAAAATTAAAGTCCTGTTTGCTTTAAACAGCATTGCAGTGGCTCAGGTTTACTCAAAACCCTTTGGACTGATCTTTTAGTACATCACCTTCTTGCAGTGCATTCTTAATGTAAAACCTAAATTACATACTGTCGTGAGGCCACTACTATGAATGTAGAAAAATAGTTGTAGTGTGTGTGTGCGCACGTGTGTGTATGTGTATTGTTATTCTTTTAACCACAAATTATATTCTCTTTTATTGGTCTTCTTTCCGACAGAACGCTGTAGGATTCTCCTCTCCTCCCCATCAGGGGCGGATATAACATGTCCCATTTGAGGGGCAAGATAACAATTTGGAGGCGCAAGAGAAAATGGTATGGGGGCGGCTTCATCGCCGCACCCATATGAAGTCGTCATATGATGAAGCCGCACCCATACCATTTTCGGTTACAGGACTTTTATTAGTCAAGTAAAGCATCAAAAATAACATCAGTTGCTGTTGAAGTTGCAACAGGCACGCAGCATGCATAAAGCTAAAGGTCTGACTCAGAGAGTTTTCTGTTTTCAATGATGAAATGCTGTTGGTTTAGTGGTGCCAAAATTGTAGTTAGTAACTGTAGTAGTGTTTCAAATCATTTCAAATATAAGCACTTTGAATTATCTTCTGTTGTTTTGCATGGCATCGTGTTTGGGGGGGGGGGCAGACTGGGTATCTAGGGGGGCATTGCCCCCCCCATGCCCATGCCTAGATCCGCCCCATGCTCCCCATGCTGTCTGGGATGTGTAGCCACTGCTACTTTAATGTGTGTGTGAATAGTGCTATTAGTACCATACCCAGACTGATAATTGGAACAAAGTGTGAGATCGATGCACGGGGCATGCATGCACCCCCAAGGCACGTAGACACACACGCACTCATTATGTACAGTACGCACTCACACACACTCAAACACACACACACACACACACACACACACACACACACACACGCACACACACACACACACACACACACACACACACACACACACACACACACACAATGAAAAGTGCAATCGATAGACTTAACAGGCGAGGTTTTTGTCTCTGCATTTACATTCGTACATCAAAGATAATTGTGCATCATGCAGACAAAACTAAAGGGAACAAAGCTTGCTTGTTTAACCGCGCCTGTGTGCAATAGATTGACTGAAAGATAAAGGTTGGCTGAGGCTTTCAGTGAACAGCATGCCTCTAGCAGGCCATGCCATGTAGAGCAGTGCGTCTCTGCTCGTGTGTGTGTGTGTGTGCGTGCGTGCGTGCGTGCGTGTGTGCCCACAGAAGTAGACCAACTCCACCACTACAGTACAAGCGTGACCTGACAGAAGAGAATCAGAATTTCCCTGACAGATATTATGTTAAAGAAGTCAAGCTCAAAGGCTGCAGTGAACTAAACGTCAGCCCTGTAACTGTGTTCACAATGTCAGTAAGGCTTCACAAGCTGTGTTCTCTATAAAGCCTTACCCTGTTATAACATTCCTGAGTTCCTGCCAATGACAAATTGTCTTTGTCCTTATAGTACTCTCCCCATGCAAATGTGTCCCTCTATCTAAACTGTATGTGTGTGCACTTATACATGTTATTGGCTTTTTACCCTGCTACATCTGCATGCATGTGCACAGGACATGCATGGTTGCCTGCCTGCCTGCGTATGTGTGTGCGCACATTTGAGTGTGTGTGCGTATGTGCGTGTGCTCTTCTAAATGAATGTCCTTGTCTTCTGTGGAGAGGTTCTCCCAGGGCAGTGCAGAGAGCAGTCATCTGAGTCTAACAGGCACATTTAAAGTGGAAGCCTGCTCATGTAAGAGAGGCCACAACAACAAGCCCAACCCAATCTACTTCTGCATGGCTGCCTGCAACTAGACATGATTGTTGTTATTCTAATGGTATTAACTGTTTTGATTAATCGCATGAATCGAACGTGCACTCTCACACAATCACACAGTGCATTCTTCACAGTATAAAACTGAATTGCCACAATACAGTACAGTAAACCTCAACATAGAGTAGAATAGAGTAGAATAAAATGTATTGAGTGGGATTTTGGGATAGGCCCCAACACACTATGAGTTTGTATTATTGATTAGTTAAAAGCCTATTTCACTTAAAAAAAATAAAAAATATTTCATCTACTCTAGCTCATGTGAACACCAACAGGCAGTTGTTACATGATTTGATTTGGTATTTTGATATTTGATATTAATTTCCTATACAAACCCATTATAACTCCAAACTCCTTTTTAATCATGATAGATTCATCAAAACACCTGTCTTTTTTCTGGTGATTAATATTGCGCTCATGATGCATGAGGGAGACATGCTTATTCATTATTCATTCACTTTTTTTTTTTTAAATATTGTTTTATTCTTTTGTCCACCAGTGTGGCGCCTATGGCTGCTTCATTTTGCAAAACAATATAAAAAAACAGAACCCCCCCACGTATTAGGAGGATAATATCAGTCACCAGAAAAAAAGATTGGGTGTTTTCGATTCATCTAATATGGTTAAAATGGAGTTTTCAGTTATAATGGGTTTGTATGAGAAGGGGATGAGTACCTAAAATGAATATCAAATATATAATTACTGAATTGAGTAAGTTATGAACTGTCTGGGGTGCTCACATAAGGCTGAGTAGACGATAAAATCACGAAAAAAGTTTTTTTTTTTAGTGAAATATCCCTTTAATGAAATCTGCAGCATGTTTAGAGTAATTAACTTCACTCCCTCCAGGGGACCTTGGCACTGGTAGTGGGCGTGGTGCGTGTGTAGCAGGGTTACTAATACCCTGTGTGTGTGTGTGTGTGTGTGTGTGTGTGTGTGTGTGTGTGTGTGTGTGTGTGCGTGTGTGTGCGTGTGTGTGCGTGTGTGTGCGTGTGTGTGCGTGCGTGTGCATGTGTGCGTGCATTTGCGTTGTTTGTAAGCCTGCCTGCGCTCTTTACTGTATGTGTGCATTTGTAATAAATATTAGTCATTTGCATTCATATCCTTTTCGGGTTCGTCTGCGAATACAGATTCAGCTTATTTAATTTGCATATTCCCACATATAAATCAACGTCTATACATATAAGTATTCCACATTTCTGTAGTCTGTACTTGACATTAATTATTCATCAATTATCTTCTGACAGTTTCTTGATGGGTGCCAATTTCCAGAAGACCTACACTTGAACCGCGCTGAACAGAGTCATGTGGTCGGCGGGGGCCGCCAAATCCCTTTTAATCCCTACCAGCAGATGCGTAAACAAACAGAATCTTGTCGGCTTCCTTCTTCGCCCCATAATTAATGAATTAGCTTCCGAAAGCTTCATTAAATGTGTGATTCTGGCTGCATTTCATGCATTTCTTCTGGTCCAAGCTCACGTCAGCATTTCCAGCGATGCTATTCCAGGCTAAACTTGGGATGCAGCCTGGGATTTGTCAAAGAGACGCACGCATGTGTTTGTGCGTACTGGATGTGCACGTTACTTTGCGTAACGTGTTTCCTGCCTCCTATAGTTCCTTTTTTATTTGGAGGTACAGCGGCCATCGGGGACCCAGGGGGTCTTCCTGACTTAGGGTCCACTAGGGTCACCCTGAATCTCCCAATACCATGAACTGGACACTTTCCAGAACCTGTACGGTTCTTTTTACATCATAATCAGAAAACGCCCCGGTACGCCATGGTACGTTATTAACCAATATTATGACTGGGAAATGGCCACTTTTTCCCTGTGAGTACTTTAAGGGTATCGTAAGTCATTTGCGTTACCAGTCGCCCTGGTGGCAAGATGTGCACATGCACACACTCTAGAATGACGGGAAGTGCAACAGGCCAACATTGTATACAGCAAGGCCCACCCCTACTCGATCCCGATTGGAGGAAGGCCTCTCTCATCCTGATTAGACGAAAGGCTTTTATCCCAAAGCCCAAACTGAAACTAGGGTTTAAAACGGGGAGGAATATGGTCACCACACACTAGTAGGGAGGATTAGCCAAAAAAGAATAAAAAAAATAACAATATTTGGATTGAAGTGGAACCACTTACTATACCTTTGACCACTGCTTCTAGGAGTGAGCATGCTTTCCAGCATCTGCATTACTCTCTTTCTCCCTCCCTCCAATGCTTTATATTGTGGCTATTCAAAAATAGCAGCCTTACAAGTATAAGCTACAGTAGGCAGGGGGACATGCTTGTAGTCAGGGGTCGCCCACAAAAGGCCGTGTTCTATGCCATGGAAGTGTTTTTGTGAGAATATTGGACAGGAGGAAGGCTGCCATGCTGAAGTGCTTACTTGTTCTTATTATTATTATTATTTTATTTTTATTATTATTATTATTATTATTACCCCTATCGCTTTTGGTGCTCAAAAGGTCAATGCGATATAGGCCGGTGTACACCAGAAATTTCCAGTCCACACTGTGCGGACTGTGGGGGCGTGAAAAATCAGCGGATGGTCTCTAAATTTTCCGGGCCCCCTCCTCTTCGTGTGAACACCACATGTTCATCGATCAGTCCTTCAGATGACCCACACTGCTATTTTTTCCTCTGTGTCCATTTTAGGGCCTTATATTGCAGTTCAAGCATAATTCCACAGGGTGGCAGGCTATTAACCAAAACTCTACATGTGTACATGGTGTACATGTCCCATACTTTTACATGAACATGTCTAGGTCATATTACAGGACATATTACAGGCTTACTATAGCCACGGCTGGTTCCCAAAATGTGGTTCGGGGACGTCTGGGAGTCCAACCATGTACACGGGCCATAGTTTGTATGCATGACCAGTAGTTTTACATAAAAGTTTCTAGATTACATTACACGACAGCCTAGTTCAGCCACGGCTGGTTCCCAAAGTGCGGTTTGGGGACCTCTGGGAGTCCAACTATGTACATAGGCCATAGTTTGTGTGCACGGCCAATACTTTCCCACAAACATTTCAAGGCTATAGTACAATCCAGCCATGTCTGGTTCCCAAAGTGTGGTTCAGGGACCACTGGGAGTCCAACTATGTACACAAGCAATAGTATGTGTGCACAACCAAAAGTTTTATTACAGTACAGCTATGGCTAGTTCCAAAATTGTGGTTTGCGGACCTCTGTGGGTCCGACTATGTACAAAGGCCATAGTTTGTGTGCACAACCAATACTTTTCCACAAACATTTATAAGCTATAGTACAATCCCAATTCCCAAAGTGTGGCTCGGGGACCTGTGGGAGTACAACTATGTACATAGGCCAGAGTTTGTGTGCACAACCTATAGTTTTACATGAACACTATGTTATATTACAGGACAGCCTACTACAGCCACAGCTGGTTCCCATGTACAACCCCAATTCTGTTGGAGTTGGGAAGATGTTCATTCATCCATCTTCTTCCGCTTATCTGAATGCTTAAACTGAATGTTCAACTTTATTGTTTGTATGCAAATATTTGCTCATTTTGATTTTGATGGCTGCAACACCTTTAAAATACATTCAAATATAATCAAATATTCAGACAATCCGAAGAACCTATACGTGATTGGCTGAAAACCTATTGAATGTTTTTGACCTTTGATCCCTCAGATGTCTTCTGCATTAAAACCAACATCACCGTGTGAGGGATATAACTGCAATTGACTCAGGAACATCATATTGGCTGGCTGACTGACTGACTGACTTACTATTGTAACATACTCCTCCCTGACGTTGTCACTGGGACAATTTACTTATTTTTGTACCACAATTCTTCTATTAGACCACTTAGCCTAAACGTGTGCGAGGAGACTGGCACATATGGACCCAGAGGATGAGAGAGTGGAATCACATACGTGCAAGTGTTATAAAGGGGCCTCTACTACTCTCTTCTCCCCATCAGGCTGTACTAGGCTTCATTAGGCTGTAGAAGGCAATACTGTACCATGGTCAACACATGCCATGTAAAACTATTGAATGTGCACACAAATAACTGCCTGTGTACACCATGGTTAGTCCCAATGTATGACATAATATAGACTAGTACTCCCCTCTACTACTCTATTCTCCAATTGGACAGGACTAGGTTAGACTTTGGCATACTAGGCTGTACTGCACTAGAGTCAAATGGGCTCTAATAGGCTGTAGGGGGGTTGGTTAGGCTGTACTAGGCTTCATTAGGTTGTACGAGGTGATACTGCACTATGGTCAACACATGTCCAAGTAAAAGTATTGAAGGTGCACACAAACGACTGCCCGTGTACACGGTGGTTATTCACAATGGTGTGACATAATATAGACTAGTATTTCCCTCTACTACTCTATTCTCCCATTGGACAGGACTAGGCTAGGCTTTGGCATACTAGGCTGTACTGCACTAGACTCAAATGGGCTCTAACAGGGTGTAGGGGGGTTGTTAGGCTCTACTAGGCTTCATTAGGCTGTACGAGGTGATACTGCACTATGGTCAACACATGTCCAAGTAAAAGTATTGAAAGTGCACACAAACGACTGCCCGTGTACACGGTGGTTACTCCCAATGGTGTGACATAATATAGACTAGTACTGCCCTCTACTACTCTATTCTCCCATTGGACAGGACTAGGCTAGACTTTGGCATACTAGGCTGTACTGCACTAGACTCAAATGGGCTCTAACAGGGTGTAGGGGGGTTTGTTAGGCTGTATTAGGCTTCATTAGGCTGTACGAGGTGATACTGCACTATGGTCAACACATGTCCAAGTAAAAGTATTGAAAGTGCACACAAACGACTGCCCGTGTACACAGTGGTTATTCACAATGGTGTGACATAATATAGACTAGTACTTCCCTCTACTACTCTATTCTCCCATTGGACAGGACTAGGCTAGACTTTGGCATACTAGGCTGTACTGCACTAGAGTCAAATGGGCTCTAACAGGGTGTAGGGGGGTTTGTTAGGCTGTACTAGGCTTCATTAGGCTGTACGAGGTGATACTGCACTATGGTCAACACATGTCCAAGTAAAAGTATTGAAAATGCACACAAACGACTGCCCGTGTACACGGTGGTTACTCCCAATGGTGTGACATAATATAGACTAGTACTCCCCTCTACTACTCTATTCTCCCATTGGACAGGACTAGGCTAGACTTTGGCATACTAGGCTGTACTGCACTAGAGTCAAATGGGCTCTAACAGGGTGTAGGGGGGTTTGTTAGGCTGTACTAGGCTTCATTAGGCTGTACGAGGTGATACTGCACTATGGTCAACACATGTCCAAGTAAAAGTATTGAAAGTGCACACAAACGACTGCCCGTGTACACGGTGGTTATTCACAATGGTGTGACATAATATAGACTAGTACTTCCCTCTACTACTCTATTCTCCCATTGGAGAGGACTAGGCTGGACTTTGGCATACTAGAATGTACTGCACTAGACTCAAATGGGCTCTAACAGGGTGTAGGGGGGTTTGTTAGGCTGTATTAGGCTTCATTAGGCTGTACGAGGTGATACTGCACTATGGTCAACACATGTCCAAGTAAAAGTATTGAAAGTGCACACAAACGACTGCCCGTGTACATGGTGGTTACTCCCAATGGTGTGACATAATATAGACTAGTACTTCCCTCTACTACTCTATTCTCCCATTGGAGAGGACTAGGCTAGACTTTGGCATACTAGGATGTACTGCAGTAGACTCAAATGGGCTCTAACAGGGTGTAGGGGGGTTTGTTAGGCTGTATTAGGCTTCATTAGGCTGTACGAGGTGATACTGCACTATGGTCAACACATGTCCAAGTAAAAGTATTGAAAGTGCACACAAACGACTGCCCGTGTACACAGTGGTTATTCACAATGGTGTGACATAATATAGACTAGTACTTCCCTCTACTACTCTATTCTCCCATTGGAGAGGACTAGGCTAGACTTTGGCATACTAGGATGTACTGCAGTAGACTCAAATGGGCTCTAACAGGGTGTAGGGGGGTTTGTTAGGCTGTACTAGGCTTCATTAGGCTGTACGAGGTGATACTGCACTATGGTCAACACATGTCCAAGTAAAAGTATTGAAAATGCACACAAACGACTGCCCGTGTACACGGTGGTTACTCCCAATGGTGTGACATAATATAGACTAGTACTCCCCTCTACTACTCTATTCTCCCATTGGACAGGACTAGGCTAGACTTTGGCATACTAGGCTGTACTGCACTAGAGTCAAATGGGCTCTAACAGGGTGTAGGGGGGTTTGTTAGGCTGTACTAGGCTTCATTAGGCTGTACGAGGTGATACTGCACTATGGTCAACACATGTCCAAGTAAAAGTATTGAAAGTGCACACAAACGACTGCCCGTGTACACGGTGGTTATTCACAATGGTGTGACATAATATAGACTAGTACCTCCCTCTACTACTTTATTCTCCCATTGGAGAGGACTAGGCTAGACTTTGGCATACTAGGCTGTACTGCACAAGACTCAAATGGGCTCTAATTGGCTGTAGGGGTGTGTGTTAGGCTGTACTAGGCTTCATTAGGCTGTACGAGGTGATACTGCACTATGGTCAACACATGTCCAAGTAAAAGTATTGAATGTGCACACAAACGACTGCCCGTGTAAACGGTGGTTATTCACAATGGTGTGACATACTATAGACTAGTACTTCCCTCTACTACTCTATTCTCCTATTGGAGAGGACTAGGCTAGACTTTGGCATACTAGGCCGTACTCAATTGTCTCTAATAGGCTGTAGGTGTGTGTGTGTTAGGCTGTAATATGCTTCATTAGGCTGTACGAGGTGATACTCCACTATGGTCAACACATGTCCAAGTAAAAGTATTGAATGTGCACACAAACGACTGCCCGTGTACACGGCGGTTATTCACAATGGTGTGACATAATATAGACTAGTACTTCCCTCTACTACTCTATTCTCCCATTGGAGAGGACTAGGCTGGACTTTGGCATACTAGAATGTACTGCACTAGACTCAAATGGGCTCTAACAGGGTGTAGGGGGGTTTGTTAGGCTGTACTAGGCTTCATTAGGCTGTACGAGGTGATACTCCACTATGGTCAACACATGTCCAAGTAAAAGTATTGAATGTGCACACAAACGACTGCCCGTGTACACGGCGGTTATTCACAATGGTGTGACATAATATAGACTAGTACTTCCCTCTACTACTCTATTCTCCCATTGGAGAGGACTAGGCTAGACTTTGGCATACTAGGCCGTACTCAAATGGCCTCTAATAGGCTGTAGGTGTGTGTGTTAGGCTGTAATAGGCTCCATTAGGCTGTACGAGGTGATACTGCACAATGGTCAACACATGTCCAAGTAAAAGTATTGAATGTGCACACAAACGACTGCCCGTGTACACGGTGGTTATTCACAATGGTGTGACATAATATAGACTAGTACTTCCCTCTACTACTCTATTCTCCCATTGGAGAGGACTAGGCTAGACTTTGGCATACTAGGCCGTACTCAAATGGCCTCTAATAGGCTGTAGGTGTGTGTGTTAGGCTGTAATAGGCTCCATTAGGCTGTACGAGGTGATACTGCACAATGGTCAACACATGTCCAAGTAAAAGTATTGAATGTGCACACAAACGACTGCCCGTGTACACGGTGGTTATTCACAATGGTGTGACATAATATAGACTAGTACTTCCCTCTACTACTCTATTCTCCCATTGGAGAGGACTAGGCTAGACTTTGGCATACTAGGCTGTACTGCACAAGACTCAAATGGGCTCTAATTGGCTGTAGGGGTGTGTGTTAGGCTGTAATAGGCTTCATTAGGCTGTACGAGGTGATACTGCACTATGGTCAACACATGTCCAAGTAAAAGTATTGAATGTGCACACAAACGACTGCCCGTGTACACAGTGGTTAGTCCCAATGGTGTGACATAATAAAGACTAGTACTCCCCTCGACTACTCTATTCTCCCATTGGACAAGGCTGGACTTTGACATACTAGGCTGTACTGCACTAGACTCAAATGGGATCTAATAGGCTGTAGGGGGTTTGTTAGGCTGTACTAGGCTTCATTAGGCTGTACAAGGCAATACTGTACTATCGTCAACCCATGTTCATGTAAAACTCTTGATTGTGCACACAAACTATTGCACATGTACACAGTGGTTAGTCCCAACTGTGTGAGGATCTACAGAGCCTAGTACAGGCTGATAGAGCCTATTTGAGTTTAGTACACACTAGTCTTGTCTAGTCCAGCCTGATCCACCATAATACAGTACGGTAGTACTCCCCTCCACTACTCTGTTCTCCCATCGGGCTCGACTAGGTTAGACCTGGGCATACAAGGCTCTACTGTACTACATATGTTCATGTACAGTAATTGCATACAAACTATTGCCCATGAGTGGTTAGTCTGTTTGATTTCATACAGCCAAGTACACCCTAGTCTAGTCTAGTCCAGTCTGATCCATCGTAAGTAGTAGTAACTGCATACATTAATATGCTTTTCACATAATCGACATTTCTTGTCATGTTTTCTTAGTGGTCTCAAAATATTCTAATTAATTGAGATGTGGGGTTTTTTCATGATCTGGACACCATAATCAAGATTAATACATTTTTTAAATATTTCACTTAATGCACAAGGGATTGAGAATATATTCAATTTTGGCTTTCTATTATACTACGGAAGAAAACGTTTACAAATGTTTCTAACTGTGTATCTCCACAGTCCACACTGTTGCACTGTTATCTTAAAACTGTGTATGTAGGGGCTTCACACTTTCAGAACTGCCACACCAGTTGACTGAGAACTGACTAACAGCAGGTGCCGTCCATTGCACTTAACGAGGGTTCAATCCAGAATGTGCTGTGGGATGAGAGGGGGGGGGGGGGGGGGGGGGGGGGCTCGTTCTGTTGCATTCTGTTGCATTTCTATTTGTAAGTGAGTCCAAACCAAACGGTTGTAAGTGAGTCCAAACCAAACGGTTAATCTAAATCTAGATTAACATGTATTGAAATGGTTGTTTATTCATGCTTCATGCAGATCTTGTAGAGCTGCTGATTTCAGATTAATTACTTCATTATCTCTGTATTGGTAGGATCCTCACCTATAGCACATTGTAAAACCAGAGAGACAAGGTTCATAAAGTGTGGTTCAGGGACCTCTGGGAGTTCAACTATGTATGCAGCCCATAGTTTGTGAGCCGGGCCAATACATTTACACAAACATTTCAAGATATACAGTATGTAAATCATCAAAATATAAATATTAATAATGTAGCATGGAAAATACTGATTACCCGTGTATATATATATATATATATATATATATATATATATATATATAATATATATATATATATATATATATATATATATATATATATATATATATATAATCACACTACAACATTTTCAAAAATGTCTAATTCAATTTTGGCTTTCTATTATACTACGGAAGAAAACGTTTACAAATGTTTCTAACTGTGTATCTCCACAGTCCACACTGTGGCACTGCTATCTTAAAACTGTGTATGTAGGGGCTTCACACTTTCAGAACTGCCACACTAGTTGACTGAGAACTGACTAACAGCAGGTGCCGTCCATTGCACTTAACGAGGGTTCAATTCAGATTGTGCTGTGGGATGAGAGGGGGGGGGGTCGTTCTGTTGCATTCTGTTGCATTTCTATTTGTAAGTGAATCCAAACCACGGTTAATCTAAATGGTGTTTAGATTAACATGTATTGAAATGGTTGTTTATTCATGCTTCATGCAGATCTTGTAGATCTGCTGATTTCAGATTAATTACTTCATTATCTCTGTATTGGTAGGATCCTCACCTATAGCACATTGTAAAACCAGAGAGACAAGGTTCATAAAGTGTGGTTTGGGGTCCTCTGGGGGTCCAACTATGTAGACAGGCCATAGTTTGTGTGCATGACCAATAGTTTCATGTGACCATTTCTAAGCTATAGGACAGCTCAGCCATGGCTAGTTTGGTTTGGGGACATCTGGCTTCCAACTACCATATGTTCATAGGCCATAGTTTTGTGTGGACAACCGATCCCTTTACATAGACATGAACATTTCTAGGTTATATTACAGGACAGCCTAGTACAGCCACGGCTGGTTCCCAAAGTTTGGTTCGGGGACCTCTGGGAGTCCAACTATGTACAGAGGCCATAGTTTGTGTACACAGCAAATACTTTTACACAAACATTTCAAGGCTAAAATATAATCCAGCCATGGGTAGTTCCCAAAGTGTGATTCAGGGACCTCTGGGAAACCAAGTATGTACACAGGCCATAGTTTATGTGCACGATCAATACTTTTACACATATATTTCTAGGCTATAGTACAATCCAGCCATGACTAGTTCCCAAAGTGTAGTTGGAGGACCTCTGCCATCCAACTATGTACACAAACTAGAGTTTGTGTGTACGACCAATACTTTTACAAGAACATTTCTAGGTTAAATAATAAAGGAAGTCTAGTACAGCCATGGCTGGTTCACAAAGTATGGTCCGGGGACCTCTGAGAGTCCAGCTATGTACACAGGCCAGAGTTTATGTGCAAAAACAATAGTTTTACATGGACATTTCTAGATTATATTACAGGACAGCCTACTACGGCACAGCTGGTTCCCAAAGCTTGGTTCAGGGACCTCTGGGAGTCCAATTATGTATGCAGGTCATAGTTTGCATGCACGACCTATAGTTTTAAATGGACATTTCTACATTGTATTACAGGACAGCTTAGTAGTGCCACAGCTGGTTCCTAAAGTGTGGTTTTGGTACCTCTGGTACTCTATGTACATGGGCCATAGTTTGTGTGCATGACCAATAGTTTTACATGAACATTTCTTGGTTATATTAAAGGACAGACTAGTACTAGGACATGGCTGGTTCCCACAGTGGGGTTTGAGGACCTCTGGCGGCACCACTATGCACATGATCCATTGTTTTTGTGCAAGACCAATAGTTGTATATGAACATTTCTAGGCTATAGTACAGTCCAGCCTAGTAGAGCCATGGCTGTTTCCCAAAGTTTGGTTTGGGGAAATCTGTGGGGGCAACTCTGTACAATAGTTTTACATGAACATCTCTAGGTACAGTACATCCATGGCAGGCTCCTAAAGTGGGGTTTGGGACTATAGTAAGGACACATTCATGTAAAACTATTGGCCGTGTAGATGTCATGTATAAACTATTAGCATCTGCAAGGATCTACAATGCTGGCAGGACCCTGGAGCTAGCCTAGCTAATAATGCAAACTGAATCAGCTGTTGGCAAAAAACATGCTTGAATGCTTACTGTATCCAGATTGGCCACCCCAGTTCTAAAGTAGGGACATTTTAGAAAACTGGAGTGGCCAATCAAGACACAGCATGCAAATTGTGTTAAAGAGCAATTGTTGGAAATCCGTTCCCTAGGAAACAACAGGGACACTCGGCTATTCTACACTCATATGACATGCCAATGTCCAGCGACTAGTATGGCTTCACTAGGCTGGACTGAACTATAGCCTATGCATGTTCATGTAAAAGTATTGTTCGTGACACAAACTATGGTTGTGTACATAGTTGCTTGTATATAGTGTACATAGGATGCCAGAGGTTTTCAAACTACTTTTTGGGAACCAGCCATGGCTGGATTGTTATAAAGCCTTGAAATGTCTTTGTAATTGGCCGTGCACACAGACTATGGCCTGTGTACATAGTTGGACTCCCAGTCCAATCATGGCTGGATTGTACTATACCCTTGAAATGTTTATGTAAAGGTATTGGTCGTGTCTCGTGCACACAAACTGTAGTCCGGGGACCTCTGGGAATCCAACCATGTGGTTGGATTCCCAGAGGTCCCCGGACTACATTTTGGGGAAACAGCCTTGTCTGTGTAAAATTATTGGTTGTGCATGGAAACTATGGCCTATGTATATAGTTGGAATCCCGGAGGTCCCTGAACCACACTTTGGAAACCAGCCATGGCTGGATTGTATTATAGCCTTGAAATGTTGTGTATAAATATTGGCTGTGTACACAAACTATGACCTGTGTACATAGTTGGACTCCCAGAGGTCCCTGAACCACACTTTACGCACCAGCCATGGCTGTACTAGGCTGCCTTGTCATATAACCTAGAAATGTTCATATGTAACTATGTACATAGTTGGAACCCCAGAGGTCCACAAACAATACTTTGGGAAACAGCTATGGCTTGATTTTACTATAGCCTAGAAATGTATGTGTAAAGGTATTGGCCGTGCACACAAACTATGGCCTATGTACATAGTTGGATTCTCAGAGGTTCCTGAACCTCACTTAGGAACCAACCATGGCTGGATTATACTATAGCCTTGACCTATTTGTGTAAAAGCATTGCCGTGCACACAAACTATGGCCTTTGTACATAGTTGGCAACTCAGAGGTCCCCAAATCAAACTTTGGGAACCAGCCGTGGCTGTACTAGGCTGCCCTGCAATATAACCAAAAAATGTTCATGTAAAACTATTTGTCATGCACAGAAACTCTGGCCCGTGTACATAGTTTGATTCCCAGAGATCCCCGAACCACACTTTGGGAACCAGGCGTGACTGTACTTGGCTGTCCTGTAATATAACCAACAAATGTTCAAGTAAAACTATTGGTCGTGCACACAAACACTGTCCTGTGTACATAGTTGGAGCCCCAGAGGTCAACACACCACACTTTATGAACCAGCCATGGCTGGATTGTACTATAGCATTGAAATGTTTGTGTAAATGTATTGGCCGTGCACACAAACTATGGCCTTTGTACATAGTTGGACTCCCAGAGGTCTCCGAACCAGCCGTGGCTGTACGAGGCTGTCCTGCAATATAACCTTGAAATGTTCTTGTAAAACTATTGTTTGTGCACACAAACTCTGGCCCATGTACATAGTTGGTCTCCCAGAGGTCCCGAACCACACTTTGGGAACCAGCCTTGGCTGGATTGTACTATAGTCTAGAAATGTTTGTGTAAAAATATTGGTCATGCACACAAACTATGGCCACTGTACATACAGTAGTTGGACCCACAGGGGCCCCCGAACCACACTTTGAGAACCAACCATGGCTGGACTGTACTAAAGTATTGGGCGTGCACACAAATAATGGCCCGTGTACACCATAGATCTCTGCTGCCCCCCATTGATAAAACAGTGTCAACACAGCCGTGTTCACGAAAGGCACTAATTTGTGATCATTAGCCCTATTTTGGTATGGCAAAAGTACAACTTGTGTGCACCGAGTTACTTGCGTACACAAAGCCTGTCAATTTGAATTGAAAATGCCTGCCGTGAACGCAAAAAACTATTGTTATTATTATTATTATTATTATTATTTTTATTTTTTTACCATCCGGCTCTCATGATGTGTTCCATTAATCAATAATGGAGAGTTAGATCATCATCCATTTCAGCCAGGGACTAATTGAGGTAGAATGAGTCATACTTTGTAGAACCTACATGTGGATGTAGATGGAGAGATGTACGAATTGGAAGATGGACCTACTCAAAACCACTTGAAATCTCAGAAATGGGGGAGACTTTTCCGTAATGAAACCTGTATTTTGGTGGAATCCATTTAGACCAAGGTCTCTTGTTCAGTGGTGCCCTGTGTAGTAAAAGTACCCTTCAGAACAGGAATTGTACATACATGACATGAACAAGATACCGGTAATTGAATTATACAATCTTCTGAAAGCAGAGAGAAGTACACAGCATTTCTGCCTGTTTTGTCTCTTTGACGTAGAGCAGTGGTTTTCATGCAGTCTTTCGGGACCACCAGTGGTCCCTGAGAGGATTCCATGTGGTCCCCAGCTAAATGATGGACAGCTGGTAACCTAATGTAAAGCCTTTGATTTTGGGTTTAGTTCATACAGTAGTTCACCATCTGACAGTGCTACAGAGACCAATAACAAATTATTTTCTTGTTCATGTAGCAGTTTTTAGATCAGCTATTTCCGAAAAATGCGAGTAAAACATCTTTAACTCACATCTTTGCTTCTGTGGATCCCCAGCTGGAACAAGTTATTTTGAGACAGGTTGTCGTTTGTCAGATACATATAACTGTGGGGCATCCCTGACATGATTTCTGGCTTCCCAGTATGGGTTAGTGCCACCTCCTGAGCAGCACAGGGCCCAAAGGAGGAGGCACACTTGTAGCATTATGGAAGCAAATCGAGAACCTGCTGTGAAATAGGCACATTCCGCCGCACGGTTTTGTTGGTTTAGTTCTCATGGTCGATAAGAACTGCACCTCCTACTGCTGCCCATAATGATGGTTCTGTGTATAATGGCTGAATGTAACGCACCTTGAAAAGCTCTGTGAATGAAGCCACTGCGCATGGAAATGCAGACTATTCACGTTTTTTTTGCAAGAAACTCTTTGCCTCTCGACATTGACTTCACTGGCATCAGCTAGGCAGCTTTAAAGAATCCCTTAATACGTATAGTCCTCAATGTGGCAATATACAAATGAATAAAACGCCATCCTTAGACTGTGACAGGTGGTACAAAGTAAAGCGATCCAATAAAGTAAACTTGCATAGAGAATATTTAAAGGAGGAGACATACTGTAAATAAATGGTAAAAGGTGCATTTATATCATGCCTTCAAGGTGATTTGAATTGCTTTCAGCCCATTCACACACTAGAGGAAACCATGCAAGGATACAACCTGCACAACGGGAGCGATTAGGGGTCTTGATCAAGGACACTAACTAGGAGAGTATAGAAATGAAATCTACACACACTTAGTGTTAAATTAACTGTATATTTTACTCTTCTGACAGGACTAATGCACACTGCAAGTACAGTATAATTCACAGCAGGGTGTCAGGTAAGTGTGAATGGAGTGATTAAATGTGTGGTGCTAAAGCTGCTCCCCGCTAACATTTCACACATCCACAAGCCTTCCTGAAATGAAGTGAACCGTGTCATGGCGTATAACAACTTTCACAGGTTCTGGATTTGTTTCCATTATGCTACAGCCAGTGCTTATAGTTTCTAACTCGAACGATTGCGGTGTGCTATCACTTCCCAGTGTGTGTGTGCACATGCGTGCAATGGAACGTGCAGCCCGGCGGGTCATAGAAATAACACAGGCTTGTGTCAAACATAGACTACAGTCGCCAGCTATTTCCTCAGATTTCAAAATAAGAGTGTTTTTTTTTTGTTTCTGCCTGCAGTGTAATCATTCATCCAATGTTTTGTTTTGTAATTGTACTGGAAATGGAGGTAGCTATGATCAGATGGCATGGCTGTGGCTCGAAATAAAATAATAATAGAGGCGTATTTTGGGTCAGATCTGGTACCCTAGGTACCAGATCTGGTACCCTAGGTCTGGTACCTCTGGTACCCTAGGTACCAGATCTGACTCTACGGTTAGGGGAGCTGCAGTGACAGGTACGGAGCTCATGTGAAATGTTGTCACTTACCTCCAGCTAACCCTGAGTTCTCTAAACCCGGAAATCCGGTGGAAACGAAATTCTCCATTCATTGCCAGTGGTTTTTAATGTTTGTGTTCAGGCAATATACCATGATCTTGTAGATCTGCTGTTTTAGAAAAAATGTGAAAATGTGGTCCAGATCTTTGTATATACTGTATATTGTTTCAGAGCAAACGTTTTAACTCAAATCTTGCTTTAGTGATGTGTCTGGAACTAGTGGTCCGGCCACTCAAAATCCAAATACAGGCAATTCTTCTGGGGGTCCTTGACATGAAAAAGGTTGAGCACCACTGATGTAGAAACATGAGGTTCTTCAGAAAACTGGCAGGATTTAAAAATGGATGAGACAGATGGGTTAAAGGGGGATTCCACCCATTTTCAACATTTTTTCTGAGAGCGTACAAATGCAACCAAATGAACCCACTAGGGTTCATTTGGAAGCATCTAAAGAAATCCATTAACATGGTGAAAATACATCTTGATGATGTCATCATGATGTTTCACCATGTTAGTGGTTTTCTTCAGACCTCCATTTCTTGGGAACACAGAATGGGGGAACTTTTTTTTTTATCATGTCCATCCAACACCTCTAGGGTATACTAATGACATATTAGAATGTTGAAAATGGGTGGACTTCCCCTGTAAGTACTGAAAGTTACAACTGTGCATATGTATGGTGTGCATTTAGAAATGTATAAGCTCATCATAAACACAGTGGACAAAACACATTATATCACATTCTTACACTAATAGTGCTGCTCATGTGAGGGAATGACGATACCAGTGGGTCCTGGATAACATCTTTGCCCACTCCTGATGTGATGTAGTTAACATTGTTAAATGCCAAAGGACACATTACACTCGCAGAAATCAATACAGCTCTGATCCATATCGGATGAGTGTCCTTTTACTGCTTCATAGCAGACCATTTCTTTTTTTTTTCCTAGGTGACAGTGTGTTATTCAGTAGTAGTCTCTCTCTGTCTCTTTATGTGTGTGTGTGTGTGTGTGTGTGTGTGTGTGTGTGTATTATGTAACCGTAACAATGCTTCTTGCCAGTAACTTTTATACCACTGAAAAGCTGGTTCGGATGCTGGCCCATTTATAAGAGATGTTTGGGAATGAGCACGTTGGGTCACATCCATGAAAACACGTGGCAGCTGATTCTGCAGGTTGCTAAACTTTTTTTGTTACTTTCTACAATCCAAATCGTATATAAGCTATAGCTAATCTATAAAGCTGCTTTGTTTTCGTGTTTGTATTGTAGATCAATGCACTAACACTCTGTTTACCTCGCAATGTTGCTCTTGTTGTCGCTCACCCTCCTCCTCCTCCACTGTGACAATGTGATTTGCAAATCCGACTCTGTTTACTTCTATTTAAAAGCACTATTTTCCGAGGATCTCAAAAGCATCCATTGCTTATAGTGCAGCCCTGATGCACAGCCTTTTTCCCGATGTCTACTGTGTCCTTCTCTCGCATGGCTGCCGACATCCAACTGTTTGTATTTACAGCTGAAGAGTAGCAGCTAATGCTAACAGTTTCTGATGCTGACATAATGTCTTGCGTCATGAACCCGGATGTAGAAGCAGCGAAAAAGTTAATTGACTCAAGCACACTATCATAACTCACTTCCCATTGAACCATATCCTCACATAGGTCAAGAAACCATATTAACCAAAACAAACAAACAAAAATGATAATATCAATTTTGATGAACAATTTCCTAACCTGGCTCCTCACTCAGTAAACAGTTTGGGAAGGAAAACATGTCCATGCAGGCCTGTGATAGGTGCCGCCTTTTGCCAGTCAGTGTGACACTGACACACAAGACTTGACAGGTGCAATGGCTCCCGATAAAACACCTGCCTTAGACGATGAAAATATATTCATATTGAGGTGTTTGAGTTCCTCCTCCTCCTCCTGGGAACCGTGTGTGTATGCTGTGGTGTGTGTGTGTGTGTGTGTGTGTGTGTGTGTGTGTGTGTGTGTGCGTGTGCGTGCGTGTGTGTGCTCCGGCCTCTCCCCTGAGTAACCGAATGACAGGCACCAGTTAAGCACTCGGCTATGAGTCCATTTTGCTGTGTGTCAGGTGACTGACACCTGAATGGCCTCCACACTCACTGCCTGTGGTTAAAGTATCGCCTCCTTTGTCTGCCGCTGACAAGATGGCATCTCTCTGTGCCATTAGGAAGCTTTAAGCTGGATTTATATTTATTTTCGAGTGGGTGCTGCACACCACAAGGGAGAAAAAACAGTGTAGCTGAAGTGCATGCGGCACCGGCGTAGTCCTGTGTCTGTATGCGTGTGTGTTCTGGCGCGACCGCACACGCATGCCATCTGCATGAACCTGTGCCTCTGCCACGGGTCACTCCAACCCTCTCTCTCTCTCTCTCTCGCGCTTGCACAAAGTTACAGCTCGGCGAGGTGGACTTTAAGGCACAAAGCCAGATGGCATAATCCCTCACTGATCCATCAAGTGTTGGAGCAGCCATTGTGTCACGGCCATTAGCCGGGCGAGCAGAGCATCTTTGAGATGCTAATGTTGCCTCTCTCATTTAGCACGCGGCCAAGACAAAATGCCAACTGTGCATGAGCCAAGTGGGTATTGTGCGGCAGAGAGATAGAGGGAAAGAAGGAGGACATGGAGGGGGAAATGGACTGTTGTATATGAGAGTCAGAGAGAGAGAGAGAGAGAGAGAGAGAGGGCCATTAAGGCCTCTTAAGCATGTCACACGGAGAATCGGCCTAATTATTTGTGTGGATAGCCCATCATATTCAAGGATAATCACTGGCTAAGTTGTCTGAGAGTCTGTGTAGTGTGGTGGATGTTTCTGCAATTGGCTCAACAGAAATCTGAATAATAACCAACATGTAGACTGTCGTAATTTGTGGCAACACCAAGTGAAATCCCATGGATTCATTCATTCATTCATTCATTCATTCATTCATTCATTCATTCATTCATTTCTAACTGTCAAAAATATGACCGTTGTTTTCAATGTATACAAGCAATTATTATTATTGCTACTCACAATTTAGACACTGCATTTGTATTAAAGGGAATTCCACATTTTCAACATTCTACTGTCGTTAATACGTCTTAGATTTAAAAATAACACAAAAAAGTTCCCCCATTTTGTATTTCCTTTTGTCTCTCCAGGTTTTTAGAACCCCATTTATGGGAAACATAATGTGGGAACTTTTTTATTACTATTTTTTATTACAACTTTCAGGTATATTAATGACATAGTAAAATGCTGAAAATGGGTGGAATTCCCCTTTAAGGCAATAACGACTTGTACAGTACATCACAGGGTTGTGTGTTGTGTTATTTTATCTCGGTAGGGAGATGACAAGGTCGTTTTTTCATAATGAGTGTGGGTTTCAACTGAGGGGGATTTTTATCCCCTGCTGCAATTAAACATTTATGACGGTAAAGAATGATGACTGTAAACTTGTCTGAATTTGGGGCTGTTTGCGACCTCTATAGCCATTCAGAATAATTACATTCGTAAAGCAAGTAGTTAGGAAGTGTCTGACTAGCGGCCGTGCTGTAAATCCAGCGTACCATGCTAAAGTGTCTCTTTTACACTATCTGCTAGGCTGTAAATCATGGCAGGCAGTAAACGGAAAGTAATGCTGCGTCACATCATGTGCTGCAGAGCCTTTATACCCTTACCTACAGGCTCACATCTGTCTGTCTATCCACCTGCATGATGTTAAGAGTTTTTAGATCTTAACACCAACTTATATTATGACCTAAAATGACTTGAAAAATTCTTCAGAGAACATTGGTCAATTCCTTGGTGCTGCCAGGCAGACAAGTCATTAATCAATTAGTCTGCTCCTATCCTGGCCTGACCTGAAATGATTTTGGCCTAGGGCTGACGGGGTGCCGTCACTTTTTGGACGTCAGATGAGCATATTTGATTTGAACTCACCCCCGGCCCCTCCACTGTTGTGCTACGTCCCATCATTTGGAGCCACGCCCACCCGAAAGGTTGACTCCCACTTCTATAGGGGTACTGTGGGTAAAAAAATTGGTCCAGGCTTTCCATTTTTGCGGAACACAGGCGAAAATGAAAGCTTGGGTGTTGAGGCTAGTCTAATCCTTACAGGGTTATTTTAAAATATTTTTCAATATGTTTAGAAAAGAAAAGGGCTCGGGAATCAAACCTGCAACTTGCAATGAGCACCTTTGTCCGTTTGGCCATTGGTACTTTTTTAAAACCGGTTTTGACTTAAATTAACAGGAAAGTAATTAACATGATTTATTCATTTTGCCGGGGACCCTCTGTGGGACTCCCCAAGGATTCCTGCATGGACATCCCTGAACCCACTTTGAGATCCACTGGGTTACAGGATCTACTGATTAAATGTGTGAAAAGCTATGCAGCTGGAATGAAAAGTTGGCGGCTATTAATATCTGGTATTTTGGACGCTTGACTGCTGTGCCAAACCCTGTGAGTCCCTGTCCTATAACACATGTACATTATCACACCCACAGGTGCAGAACCATAGAGCACCCGTGTGGTCACACACACACACACACACACACACACACACACACACACACACACACACACACACACACACACACACACACACACTACATGCGCGCACACACTCACAGCAGGGGGGCATAACAGATTTACCCACAAACACATGGACTATGTGATGAGGCATTGTGATGTTGGGGGCGGACAATTAACAGATGGTAGCAGCTTCCTCCCAGGATAGTAATGCTCAATTATCTGTGTCCAATTTACACCTTTGTAATGAGAGAGAGAGAGAGAGAGAGAGAGAGAGAGAGAGAGAGAGAGAGAGAGAGAGAGAGAGAGAGAGAGAGAGAGAGAGAGAGAGAGAGAGAGAGAGAGAGAGAGAGAGAGAGTTGGTGTCCTCGTCAGGAGCCTGTAGTCACATGTAAACCACTGCCCTACACACACACACACACACACACACACACACACACACACACACACACACACACACACACACACACACACACACACACACACACACACACACACACACACAGCTCCCGGGGGTGGTGTAACCTGTGGGCAGCCGTAATTGGAGCATGCTGAGGTCAACATTAATTTGATTCAAAAATAGGCAAACATGGTGTGCAGAGACTGTATTGGTCTATTTGTTCGTTTAGTTCTCTGTTCCAGCACAGCACGCAAATTAGTTCCAGTTCAATTAGTACAAGATTAGCATCGGGTTCAGTTCTGATTTGTTGAAGCAGGTCCTATTTCTTTGGTTTGTAAACTGTAAATAGTTACAGTTCATAACTGTAAAGTTATACATTGTTGTTGATATGGAATTTCAGTGGCGCAGAAGAGCAGAAGCCTGCTTGACCCAGACTTTTGGTATGAATACAGATTCTTCTGGGTTTTGGGGTTTTTCAGCAACATGCACCGTGTCAGGGACAGAAAACAGGATCTCTTGCTGTACAGCAACTCCAACCGGCAGCATTTTTCAGACCAGCCGATTTTTTTCTCCATTGTTTTCCAGCTATGATATAGTCAGCGGTGCATTTATGTGTTCACCCAGTGCTCATCAGAGTGTTTGTGGACCTTTACAGCTGTAGAACTGAGAAAAATGTTACACCTTTCTTTGTCAAACCTGACTACAGGAGTGTAAGTCTGAAAAAGACCCGCTCACCGTAAAAAAGAAGGAAGTAATCCTTAAACGAGACTTCAGAAAATCATTATTTAATTTATTTGCTCATAACCGTGCTCAAAGTGCAAAAAGCAAACGTTTCGGTCCGAAGGCATTCCGAACGAAACGTCTAACGATTACTTCCTTCTTTTTTACAGTGAGCGAGTTTTTAACTCTAGTTTCCTTTACAGCTGTACAAATGTTTTCATTGCAACCCACAATATGGTATACATTGGTACCAACATGCATTAGTGCTACCATAATACCAATTGTTTTAGCTGCATGGGGACCCATTGATTTTAGTTTTTATTAATGTATTGTAAAACCTTAGGTGTGTGTGTGTGTGTGTGTGTGTGTGTGTGTGTGTGTGTGTGTGTGTGTGTGTGTGTGTGTGTGTGTGTGTGTGTGTGTGTGTGTGTGTGTGTGTGTGTGTGTGTGGTCTCCTCTATAGGCAGCACAGCAAAAGACAGCACTAAATGGACCACCAAGCCTATTGAAAAGACCAAAACAAACAAAACAATGTCGCAACAGAAACCAAATTCATTCTAAAAGCTACAGGGCGTCTCACACCACTAAAAAGCTGGCAAATGCATATGAGCAATTAGCAATTCAGGCGCTCTACTTGTGAAGGGACAGAGAAAGAGGTGTGTGCGTGCGTGTGTGTGTGTAAACAATGGCTTAAAACAACTACATCTGCACTCAGAATAGAGTGCCGACTTACGCATTGCGCAGAGTGAGCAGAGACACTTGCAGAGATCTCTTAAAGAGACACTTACAGAGGCCTGTTAAAGAGACACTTAGAGAGCTCTCTTAATTACCTCACCATTATGTCATCACCTAAACCGGCCAATCCTTGTACTTCGTGGGACAGCTGACGACCGATGACCGCAAACCGATCGTTTAACTTGCGCTCGCTCACTCTGCCTTTAAACAACGGGATTGTAGAAGTAGTGCTGAAATCACGCTCCTCCTTTTCCTCCTAGCCTCCATCTCCAGGCTTACGTCTGCGCTGCCAAATGAAAGCCTGAAGACTGGGTACTCCAGAGGGACTATTAAGAGGCGGGACTTCCGTTTAGCTTTAGAGCAGGGGTTTTCAACCTTTTTGGCTCCAGGGACCACCATTTATTCAGCATTTGTGCCACGGCACGGACCACCATTTGATTACTTTTTCACACCAAAGACCTAAAATTAGAGAATTATTTTGGTTTTGTCCACAATTCCAGGCTGTATTTTGCCAACAAAACAGTGTAAACTTCTTAATTAAGTGGTGCTAATTCAGATGATGAATATTTTAACTCTTGAGGGTGTAAAAATGAAACCAAATGGACCCGCAAGGGTCCATTTGGTTTCATTTTTACACCCCTCAAGAGTTACATCTGGTTAACCACCTTTCCATCATTTAGCCTGGGGACCACCTGGAACCTAATTCTCAAGGACCACTGGTGGTCCCCACCTGTTGAAAACCCCTGCTTTATAGTATCTATAATGAGAGAGAGTAGCGACAGTTCCCGTTGACTACCAATGCAATGGCTGAACAGAGACGGTTATTGGCTGAAAAGCGCATGTTTGGAATTAACATAACTAACATCGTTCCAAACAAACCACTCTTGCCCATCCACTTGCAGTTAACCTCCCCCGGGAGTTGCCATTTTTCATCCAAATCCCGACACAGTGCCCCCGAAACATTTCATTTCTCCCTTTCTCCCTTTGTGCTTGCAAAAGATGGACTCATGTGCACTTTGCACACCTCTATAACTGCTTTGTTGATTGAAATATATTTTTCTTAAAATAAGAGTGAACAAGTCAAGACGCTATAGTGAGGACTGAACAGGGTTGTTTCACTGGAGTCTGTGAATACAGCAACTTTCCACAACTAACCGTTGATAGTCTGGAAAGCGTACCCGACGCCCAGGGTGTATTCCTCCTATAGTCTTGCATAGCTAGACCTCCCACGGCTTCGCCCACTCATCTCCACAATGTGTCTGGTGTGCATTCTATTGGTATTTGGGGTTGGAAGCGGATGGTAACAAATAGAGGGAGTAAAAAAGAAAGCCCTCTGAATTGTACCAATGGGAATGACTGAGTGGGCGGCCCCACCACACACACGCACGCACGCACGCACGCACACACACACACACACACACACACACACACACACACACACACACACACACACACACACACACACACACACACACACACACACACACGGAGCAGCTCCAATCGTTGTCAGAGAGGGATGTTTTTCAGCACAGCTATGAGTCAGGTTGTCGTGGACTCCCTGTCGAATGATACAGGTACGCAGACCAGTTGTGACGCGTGTGTGTGTGTGTGTGTGTGTGTGTGTGTGTGTGTGTGTGTGTGTGTGTGTGTGTGTGTGTGTGTGTGTGTGTGTGTGTGTGTGTGTGTGTTGTGTTCATGTTCATGTTTTAACTGTTTCAGCTGTGCTTTGGTATGCAAAACACATGGGATGGAACATTATCGTATGTTAATCTGTGTGCTATAGTCTCTGAAGATGATATCTAAAGTGCCTCCCACTTGTTACTTGTGTGAGAGGAGCGGGCGCAAGTTAAGTGATCAGTGCGCAGTTGGTTCCTTGAGGTACGCCGATTGGGCGCTTTAAGTGATGATGTAAAGGTGACGTATAAGAGACCTTTATAGCGAATGTCATGAGTATTAGCTTGCTCCGCTCACGCACAAGTAGGCACTCTGCCGAGTGCTGATCTAGTTAAATGCGGTGTGTGGAAAGACATACATAAGAAGTAGCTGTAGAGAAAGAAAGAAAGAAAGAAAGAAAGAAAGAAAGAAAGAAAGAAAGAAAGAAAGAAAGAAAGAAAGAAAGAAAGAAAGAAAGAAAGAAAGAGACCGTGGAAAGACAAATCAGAGGAAGAGTCAGTCGCAGGTCATCCCATGAAACTTGCAGTGACTGGCTATTTCCAACATAAATGGATTCAGTTATAACTTATTACAAAAACAGGAAAGCTGTGTAGCCTCTTGTGTGCTTGGCCAAACAGCTGCAGGGAATTGGAACCTTTTCTTTAACCGCCTAAACCAATACATACTTCACTGACCAATATGACATCCTCGTACTACTGACGCCCGGACTCCATATTTGGTATGCCTGAACCAGTGTGCAGGAGCTACACCAGTGCACATGTAGCAGGGGTGGATTGGCACATATTTTCCCACCGGGACAATTTTGCCTTTGCCAGGCCACCCTGGGGGGGGCAGCTGGTTAACCAGATGCAACTCTTTGAGAGCGTAAAAATGAAACCAAATGGACCGTTGCGGGTCCATTTGGTTTCATTTTTACACCCTCAAGAGTTAAAAATATTCATCATGTGAATTAGCCCAACTTAGTCTACACAACTAGAGAATGTAGAAGATTAATGGTCATTTTGATCTGTATGTTCCAGGCGAGCATCTAGCGCATTCTAGTGCATTTTGGAAGCGCCACTAGTGCATTTCGGAACTTGTCCAGGCCACTAGGTGGCGGAGGCCACCGGGAACACTCCCTGTACTCCAGATGGCCAATCCGCCCCTGACATGTAGTGTGTTTAAACACAAAGCACTACGGCGGCAGGCACAGTAACAGTATGAAGCGTCAATGCTCATTGATCGCTCTGCAGCCACCTCTTCCAAACAGCTTCTAGGAGAGCACCAGTCTGCCACTTGATCTGCGGGACAGACGGAAATGACAATAAGATTCAACACAGCCCATTACAATGCTAAAGAAGTACCCTCCAACCCTTTTCTTCACTTTTCATATACCAGCAAAAAGCAGTGGTTGTCTTTTTTCCACACATTGGTGGAAAGCTCTTAATACGAGATAGATCTGCTGAATCACAGACTCCAGAGGTCAGCAGAGAGGCACGGCGGCAGCCTGTGTATCTATACTAGTTATTACTGGGCGATAGCCTAGCTACACAGTGTAAAAGAAACACTAACACAGTGTTTATTTAGCTCAGTGACTGTATTCTCGTCCAGGAACTGCTGACTTATCATCATCGTACACTATTAAAAACCACATAGTGAGACAAACCAAAATGTCTGTCATACGTGCTGCTCGTCATAGTCCAGCCTATTATATTATGATGCCACTCTTTCTACTCTTCTCCTCCCTTTCCTTTAATTGCCCACTACAAATACATATCAATAATCCCAAACTCAACAAGAGATGCGCTCTGTCGAGGTGCCAACTCCTTCTAAACCCTTCAGACTTGTTATTGATCTCATACCAACCTTGGAACGTACCGGGTATACTCATCAACAGCCAATGAGGGAGCACAGTTTTAACCCAGACATACAGTACATATATTGCAGACACCCAGACGCAAACTGCGACATACACAGATACAGTACACCCAGCAAATCACAGACCATGTACAACACCGTCATACGACCGGGATATACAGCCGATC